>JAQIXJ010000427.1:0-35143 GCA_034700185.1 Phthiracarus laevigatus
ACTGCCACTATAATTTAGTAACATAAAAAACAAGATAAAATAAAATGTTAGTTAATACAAATAATAGATGCTCAGATAGCATAGCAAATTTATACTTTGAAATTAATTGAATTTTTAAAGTGGCATATAAATAACACAATAAGTGATAATAATTTGAAACCCAAAATGATATTCGTCTACCACTATATTGTTATTTTCTCAAAAAATTTAATTTTCCCGCATTCAACCCGTTTCGTTTCTTTTAATTTCCGGGATTTTCACATCTTATTTTATATAATATTAATTTATTTTAATGAATGATTATGAAACAATTTGTGTGATTTTTATCTGATTAATGTAGCAATAAGTTATAATAAATTTTCTAATTAAATTGAATGATACATCATTTAAATTGATGAACTGAAACGATAAACTTATTTATAAAGTTGTTAAAATGACATAATAATCTTGTATTATTGACTCATAAATGAAGTAATAAAACAAATTTATTGATGATAACGATGTGGTTATGCTATACAGTATGGGATTGAATGAGCGTTGAAATAGAGTATAGAGAGTAGTCTACGGAAGAGACAGACGCGCAGACCATTAAATGCGCTTTGCGTCTACATATTGGTGTGGTATGAGCTAATGTAGCACAACAACACGCGTACTCAATACTCTCTATATATGTGATCTGTCTTACCATAAAAGGAGTGAATGCACTCTTGCACTCTCCTAATCAATATGTTCATGTGTTTCGTTCGCTGTGTTCGGTGTTTCTATTTTCGAGACACTCTAAGCCAACATTTTTGTGTTTTAGTTTTAATTAAAAACTAAATTAAAAAAACTATGAATTCTTATCTACATTTCAAACATAAGCGTTTCGTATATTCGCTGATTATATGATAATATCTATAATGTAGTTTAAAAATAAACATTTTAGATATAGAAAAATTATAGAGAAATAATTAGTAAAAAAATGTTAGTGAACTGTCGTTGAAATCGTTGGATCGTTTGGAAGCTATCGTACGAATAGCTTTTGATCGCTTTGATCGATCATAAAATGGCGCAATGTTTACGCCCAAACAAACATTTTATATACTCTTTTTTAACAATTCTTCATCTACTATGCAGAAATAGGGTCGTATCTGATCGAAACAGATACTGTAAGTATTTTTCGTTATTTATAGTATCCGTAATTATATAAATCTTAGCTACGATATGCAGCATAAATCAATGCAATATAAACGTGAGCTTTGTTTAAGTAATTGCAGTGAAGTGTCATTTCGGTATACTTTATCGCAGCTTTTTGTGATAAGCGTGCAAAAAGCTTTGTATTTATTTTAACTATTTTTTCGATAAGTCTTTGTTTGTAATAGTATTGAATGGTGTATTTTAATAACAATGATTTCTAGTTCACATATCGTCGCTGTGTTCGCGCGAACGATTGCACGCATTGAACAAAAAAGTGGACGGAGCAGTGATAACGAGTAAATCGGAAGATGGACTCGACTGCACGATCACGTTTCAAACCGATACAATACTCCAACGTTTTATGCTACGTTTCGAAAAGTTAGCGCTCGATTGCAACGATCACTTATTCATATACGATGGCGCTCATGATTTCGGGACTCATAAAGTATGAACTCGCCGATCAAGTAAATGCCATTTACAATCAAATCAATTGCTATACTCTGTAGGCTGACCTGTCGTGTCGAAGCACTCGCGCAGAAGTTGGAACTATATTCATACAAAGCAACTTTGTTACGTTAAAGTATGTCACCGATTTGTTTAGTAAGCCTGATAATGGTTTTCGTTTAATAATTACCGCTTACAAAGAAACGCGTACGTATACCTTAAGCTTATCACTATCTATATCTGTATTTCGAACTTCCATTCCTCAACATATCTCATTCTATAAACATATAATTTATTTTTTTCAAATTAAAAATAATAATTCAAATAATATATATCGGAACAGAAATTTTAACCGGTTTTTTTTGTTATTGAATTTGCAGCGGTTTACTGTAAAGATCACAGATGCTTGAACTCGTTTTGCATATCAAAAGATTTAACTTGTGATGGAGTGAATCATTGCGGTGATAATAGTGATGAAACGAGTCATGCACTATGTTTAGGTATGGTTACCAATATATACATATATAGAATATGTTTTATCGTAATTATTTCATAATTAATGTCATTTATTACCGTTCACTCGGAAACGCAGATCACGCAGAAACCGAAAAAATATTAGGATTTACAATGAACACGTTTATAGTAATCATAATTAGTGTATTCGTAATTTGCTCGGTATGTGTTGTGAGTGTAGCCATATGTTTATGTAGAAGAGAGCGTATATTACAACAACAGCAAAGACTAGCTTTGCACCAACAGTCACAGATTGGAAGCTCAACGCCAGTATTAGCTCATCCAACTGCTTATTCAAGTTAGTCTTCATTGAATTTGCATTTCATTTTAAAGTAACGATTATATCATTTTTCATTATCATTAAATTATATTTTTTCAATAATTTATGCGCATTAAAGTGCGTTTTAGTACTAAATTCTTTGAAATAGCGGCAATAAACACTTCATTATATATTTAGATCTATTTATATTCACTTTGTAAACCATTATTCAGTTTTTTAAAAGCAAAAAAAAAACTTTTATTAACAAGAAAAAAAGGTTTTTTTAATTAAACATTTATCAATTTGATATTTACTATATTTATGGTTTGAATAAAAAAATACTGTTGTAATAATTTATAAATTATACTAAAATAAATGTGCAAAATAATATTTTTTTTGGAAAACTAATCATTTTTCTAATATAATAAAAATTAATAATCGAATTGTTTGTCAATTGGAAATAAATGAATATTTTTATTTTTTATTGCCAATCCATTCGTAAATTAATTTTATAGAATAAAGTAGTAATAGTCTATATATATTTATTTAGACATTTCGATAATTGTTATGATTCTGAAAATTATTGAAGTAATATTGGAGTAATTTTACTATCATTATTATTTTGAAAATTATGAATCATTTTTTTGCGATCAAGATTTAACAAAAATTGTGTGAAGCAGTTGCAAAAAAACAATTAAGAATAAAAAGTAATTTGAACGGAACTTTTGTAAAACAAGAATATAAAATGAACAAAATAATTGAACAAAATTTATCATATTCTTTAATTTTATTTATTTTGCACTTCTAGAAGATTAAGCACTTTCAAACTTTTAACTTAATTACATTTTAATAATAATATGTGTTATGGCATGACATTATATGACTGATTTTGCTATTTTTAAGTAATAGACAATAATTATATTTCTATATATCTATGTTTATTTGTTGATTGTGGTTGCATTGGTATAATTGTTGTTTGCAATAAAACGTCTTGAAAATTAAATTATAATTGCCATAAAATATAAATAATTGCTGTTTATTAAGGTTCAGCTACGGGTACACTTACACAGGCGCCACAGAGATTCGCGACATTACCATTGGAAAGGATTCGAGATCGAGATAAGCCTCCGCCATACCCGGGAAACTATTATACCCCCGCAGCCGGAAATGCACACTCGCTGGTGGTTTATGCTACCAAATGATAACATGCAAACGTAAACGATTAATCCGAGTTAGAAGATTGAAGAGACGGCCGCAAATGCCTCCTCTGCCACTCTTACCTCTGCCGGCGCGGGGGGAATGGCTCGTATGATTGGGCCCTAAAGAGTATTTCCATTTTGTTGTTTTGACGAACTAACGCATACGAGCGAAACTAATGTTCCTCACGAACACATCATACCATTAAATTGTTGTCCATTATTACTAATCGATTAAAACGCAGTCATCATAAGCATAACCATTTTTTAGTAATTGAATTGTTCTTTTATAATGTTTATACATTATTTATAAATAGATAAAATTTTGTATATAATAGAAAATTTTCATTTTATAAAACTTTTTATAAAGTATTACTTTTTGCATATTGTGAGGCAAATGAATATTCAATTGTTTGACAAGTAAGCAATTAAATGAGTTTTAACATTGATTTATAGTGATAAATTTGGTAGTTGTATGGCATGGTGCAAAGCCATGCAAAGCCATACATCATATAATTATATGGGTCGACAACCCATACAAATTCTATTTACTTAAATTATCGCTAAAAGTATTTAATCTTATGGTTCCATCGACAGTATCAATATATACGCCTATATCGGCGTAATATTTGTTGGCGAAAGACGTTGCTGAGCAGCGCATCAAAAAAAATAATACTATCCATAATTATTATAGCGATTATTACTGCATATAAAAATTTATTAAACCCATACTTCAAGAATTCAGAAATATTTTTGAAACAAGTAATGATGGGTACCGAACGCAATACCAGTTTTTAAAATTATATATTGATACTGCTTATTATAAATATAGTGCTTATTTATACAAAATAAAATAAAGTACTCGGTTAAAATTACTCCTAAAACCACTTGTTTTGAAGATAAAATGTCTGTTTTTGTAATTTCATGGAATTATTTCACACTATTAGTTATTCCTGTATAAACATATGTGTATGAAAATTTTAAAAATTGATTAATGTGTCTCAGCAATGCGTCCATGCAGTATACTGTATCTTGCGGTTTATAGAAAAGTTAAAATAGGTCTGAACATTAAACTAACTTTTCGTTTCAGTATTGTGTAAATACACAAAATACTTAAGTTTTAGAAAAGTTCAAAGTGTTATATAAAATAATCAGATTAGCCAATGTAATAAGTTATGCAGATATAAGTTCTGAATCATAATCAAACTTTTTGTTGAACAGTAGATTACATGCATAACAATTTAAATTTAACAATTAACAAACAGCTCTATTGCATAAAATCAAATACAGAATTTTAAGTACAGAACAGATTTATTTGTGCAATATAATCGATTGTGCACCGTTTAATGCAAAGAGGCAGGTAAATAACATACGGGAAATAATATAAAACAATTATAATTAATTAATGATAATACATTAATTAATTTCTACTATTTCGAAAATTAAATCATAATACTGTATTATTTGTTTTGAGAAACGATTCAAAAAAACTTATCTATTTTTAATTATTCTAATAGTAATATTAATTTGATAATAAATCACTTTATCAAAAAAAATTGTCATAAACTGGTGTATTTGTTTAAGTGCAAGCAATCCACCAATAGATTAAAAATATATTTAGAAAACTTCTATCACAAAATAGCTTGAAAATCGAATCTAAAATTTGCTTGCTTTCAATGGTGTGACTAATTTTAATTAACCCCTAATTTTGCAATTATTAATCATGAATACATTAAAAAAAACAATTAAGACAAATATACTCGCACTTAAATGGCATAATTGTTTTATTTCGTAAATCTTAAATATTTATAATATCAATATATATTATATGAAGAGGTATGCGCACTGACGTGTATTGCATTTATGCCATACGGAATGGTGCTGTCCGGCCGGCCAGTCAATAGTCATTTCATTTGGTGATAATTTGTCAGTGCTTTCGCATTTGGAAGAGAGAACAGAGTGTGTTTTAATAAAACCTTGTTAATTATTTTCAACAACTAATCAATAAAATTTATAATAATAATAATAATAAAACTAATCGTTATCTATATATAAATATAGATTGCTGTAATAATTTAAGCAAAAAGATTAAACCCTTCTGAATATATAGACATATAAGCAATAAGAGAACTTTTTTGGCAATTAATTTGTTCCGAACATATGAAAGAAAAAAATTGAATAAACTTTTTGTTTTGGTTTTTTTGTCTCTTCATAGAGATAAAAATGGCAGCGTTAACATATTGTTATTAATATTGGCCTTAAAATACGTAAAATCGAAATTTGAAATGTATATATTATTAACAATTAGCTATATTTAAAATTTTTAATCCCAAATATTTCCCAAATAATGTAACCCTTAATTTCTATGTTTTATATAGTTGTATATATCAATTATTATATCAATATTGTTGTTGGGTCTCTTGTTCGGTGACGAAAACTTGTCTCGTACCGCCGGGAACTTGGCTGGTTGTAACCCATGATCGGTGTTTGGCGCGAATAAAAGAGAGATTGCTCTCAGCTTGATCTGCGCGGTCTTCGGCCGCTTCCAATTCACGTTGAAATCTGCGAACGCGAGTTAAGTTTTGTTGACTCATTCCTTCCTGTTTTCCGAGATCACCAAAATATTTTAGTAAAATAGTTTAAAAACTTTAAAAGTGTTAAAACTATTTTAATCAATATTATACCTGTTCTGCCATTTGTCTCTTGTAAACTTTGACTTTTTCATTAAGTTTATCGCAACCCTCTTGCAATAAAGTGACGGTCTTGTGATCCTCTTCGGTTTGCAATAGTAATTCCTTAACGCGATGATCTTTCTTACGTAAAATCTTTTGGGTTTCTGCGTGTCTGCGCTTCTCTTCTTCGACCTCGATTTCCACATCTCTGATACGACTCTCTAACTTAGCGATCACTCGTTTGCCACCAGCCAATGCATTTGCCTCCACCTCTTCTATTCTTACCTGCAAATTGCGAACTTCTACCTCCAACGACTTTTTAATAGTATCCAACTTCAATAATCTTTCCTGCTCTTCAATCAACAACTCTTTAGTAGATTTTAATTCAATCGATACTTTTTGATATTTTTCGTCAACAATCTAATAGATTAAATAATAAATAGTAAATGATTACAATCAAAGATTATACCAATAGAGTATATGTAGTATACCCTCAATTCTTTGTGGACTTCGTCGTAATCATTTTGAAGAGCAGAGAACTCAGCTTCTAATTTGCTCTTAGCGGACGCCAAATTCACGTTAATAGTTGTCAATTCGTTAACGCGAACAACCGCTTCTTCGTATTGCTGTTCAGCCGTGCGTTTTGCCCGAAGTGCTTGTTCGAGTGTCACTCTCTGTTCATCGAGTTCGGCCTGCAATGCTTGACAACGACGTTGAGCAATACCGAGCTGATCCACCGCTTGTTGCAATTGTCGGTGCACTTCGTCATAATGCGCTTGCAATTCCTTTCAAATACAGAGCGAAATATTTTTAGTTTTATGCTTAATTAAATTTAAAAAAGTATTTATTTTACAGTGATTTGAATTGACATTCGTTTGATCGTTTTTTGCAAATCAATATTCGCTTTATTCGCGGCGTCCAACGACATCTCAAGTTCGGTAATCTGAGCTTGAAATTTCTTTTTAAGTCTTTGAATTTCGGTCTTAAGCTTAGCCTCAGCTTCAGCCAAACGCATATTGAGCTGTTCCACTTCGATTTGAAATTGTTTTCTATATTATATTTTTGGAAATAACAGTTAATTGATTTTAAATTTTTTAAAAATATATAAATTATAAGAATCGTTTAGTTATAATAAGATCACGTGCCGAAGTGCTTCCAATTCCTCCTCCTTTTGTTGCAAACGCTTTTCGTAATCGTGTCTGACTTGAGCTAATTCTGCAGCTAATCGTTGCGCTTTAGCCTCTTCTTGCTTTCTCAATGCTTCCGCTTCTTTATAAGCTGCACTCAACTCTTCTCTCTCGTTCTCCAAACGTTTGATTTCGATCTCCATTTCGTGGATACGACGATGAGCATCATTCAATTGAGACTTAGCTTCGTTCAAATCATCTAAATTTATCGAAAAGTTAGCAAAAATCACATTGAATTAAACCGCAAAGAATAGAAAACCTGCTAGTTTTTTGTTTTCTCTTGCGAGCGCTTCCTTCTGATCTCTTAATTTTTCGTACTCGTGCTGCAATTTCTGCAACTCAGCCACTTTCACTCTATAGTCACGCTGTGACTGTTCCAGAAGTGCAGTCACTTCTTCCAGTTTTACTTTAAGGTCGAGATTAAGTTTTTCGAGTTGACCACAGCGTTTCTCGAGTTGTTGCGCGTGTGTGGTCGCTTTTTCCAAATCCATTATTAGCACTTCCACTTCGCTCTGCAAACGCGATTTCTGTTTTTCAAGAGAACTGCATTTGTTTAGCAATGCCTCCAATTGTTCTTCGTATTCCGAGATCTTTTGAGCCATTTTTCGCCTTTATTTGATCATAAAATCGTAAAAAATTAAGCCTACAAAACTGAATTAAATGATGATTTATTACCTGAGTTCTTCGACTTCATCGGCGTGTGCCTGCAGTTCTGCTTCATATTTCGATTTCCAGGCAGCGGCGTCACCATTAGCTTTAGTCAATTGTCTCTCCAACTCAAGTCTAGCCTCTGACTCTTCCTCGAGTTGAACTTTTAGCGATTCCAACTCCACTTCAAGAGTGTGTGCATGATTTTCTAGGCTTACGCGTTTCTATAGTAAATAATTTAAATTAAATTCGACTGACTTTATTCAAGATATTATTGATTTAATTTACTCGTTCTTCGTCCTCAAGTCTACGGCGTGTTTCTTCGAGCTGTGACGCCAATTGTGCCTTTAAGTGGTTAACATTATCGAGCGATTGTTTGTATTCGTGGATTTCCTTAATCAGTTCCGAGTTTTCAACGCTCAATCGTTGTCGCTGTGATGTCACTTCAACTACAGTTCGATTAATTTCTTCGATTCGAATATTAAGTTCATGGACAGTGTAT
Source organism: Phthiracarus laevigatus (assembly GCA_034700185.1). Taxonomy (NCBI): domain Eukaryota; kingdom Metazoa; phylum Arthropoda; class Arachnida; order Sarcoptiformes; family Phthiracaridae; genus Phthiracarus; species Phthiracarus laevigatus. The sequence goes on from JAQIXJ010000427.1 coordinate 8,598, forward strand.
TCTAACTTTTCCACAGTCTTCTGCGCAATCAACTTATCCTTATTAGCAGTTTCCACTTGTGCCAACAATTCAAACACTTCTGCTTGAAATTTCTGCTTTTCTTTATCAACTCTGATAAAAATCCATAAAAATGGTGAGTTTGTTTCGGAATATTACTAATCTTAGGTACAGAATCTTACTTATTTTTAGCTTTTTGTAACTGATCCAATTGGTCTTGCATTTCAGCGACAGCCGCTTGATGTTTCTGCCTGAGATGATGCGCTGTCTCCTCACTCTCCAGATGGACGTCTTCCAAAAGTTTTCTCAATTTAGCCAATTCTGAATCGCGTTTTTTGTTCATTTCAACCTAATATTATCCATAGAAAATTGATTTGATTCGCTCGAAACTAATGATTATAATTGGATACATACCACACTTTCACTCGATCCCTCTGCCTCTTCCAGTCTCTCCGATAAACCCATCAGTTGTACAGTCAAGTCCGAACGTTCGCGTTCGATCTATTAAATGCATTAAACATATTTCTCAAATACGTTGATTATTAAAATATATATTTATTTTTTTATAGTAAAGAATAAGCACCAAAAGTTTTCTAAACTTTACTATAAATTTCTATGAATTTTTTTAATGTTTGTATTCTAATCGTTTTTGTGCCATTCAAATAACTTCAGACTTTTAACATTCCATCAGTACAAAGTATTTGTGACATAACACTACTTGTTTTGACAGCGTTTAGACATAGGAAAAACTTTGATGACCCAATTACCGGTGCGAGATATTAAAAGATTTTTGTTTGTTTAGAATTTGCGTATGTATTTCAATGCAATACTGCATACACTTATATGAACTATAAATTCTAAGAATACTCATTCTATCAATAATTTAATCGAGTACATCACGATTTCATTGATTATATCAGTTTGTAATAAATTTTTTGAAAGAAAAGTAAAATATCCCAGTAGTTAGTATTGCAGGGTATTTCTTAATACTATCACAATAATTAAAATTAAATAATATTTGTTTTTAAAAACTGTTGAAGCAGTGAAGCAGTTAAAAAATGTCTTTAGATTTGAACCATGGAATCAATGAACCATATCCTAAAAATCGGTTTAATAATTCTAAACAACCTATTATTTTAAATGGTTGAAATGCAGCATTTAATTTGTACGACAATTTTTATGCTGAATTTGCTCATGATTTTGGATACATCAGTAAAAACATTTTGTTGATTTTTTTTATTTTGGATATTTGATATCAAAATATATTTACTAATTTTAACCATGTAAGACAAAATCATAATTTATTTTGGTTTTCTCTATAAAAATTATAGATGAAATTATATTCCTATTGATTTGGTCATTGAAAATTTTTAGTATAACTTAAGCATAGACGAAGAAAGATTTATCTTCAAAATGTCTCGAATTTATTTATAGAATGGGGCTTTAATACCATATTAGTAATGACTAATTGCAAGTTTTCTTATATTTAATTTAGTTTGTATTACAATAATCATAATTGCAAGTTTAAGAATTAATTATTCGAGCATAAATTTAATATAGTCTAAAAGCATATAAATAACCAGTTTAAAAATTATGCCATAAAATTTTTCCATCGCTAATAATGATAAGTAATTAACATTTCATAGCATTTATAAAAAGGAATATAAAGATAGTCTAAGAGTATCATCCATAAGAAATTACAGTAAAAAAATTTATTGCGATTGCTTCGTTTACGTCAAAGCAATGAGGATTTTTAAATACCTATTTTTAGTGTGCATGCTTTTATGTGTGCATATGTATGCAACCAAAATAAGAGAAGCACAGCATCACAGACCAAATATTCTTGTTTATCAAATCGGAGTTCGGTTTTTAAAATAAGTTAATTAATATCGTCGTTTAGCTAATTTAGAATTATTTTTTAAATCGGTCCCTAAATATTAAAGCGAATAATTGTAAAAATAGTATACATAAATCATAGATTTAGAATTATTCTGAATAACATTTGCAAATCTATTTTTAAATAATTTAAATTTACCATAACCTTATTAAAGTTAAAATTATGTACTTTTCGGATAATTTAAAGTTGAATTTTACCAAATATTAAAAGTGCGAATTACGAAATGTTTTATGATCATTAAAACCAGTAAACTAATTTCAGATTATTACAGCAACAAAAAATTCTTAGTAATAAAAAGTTGGCCATTAATTCTGTGACAGTAATTAAGGTATTTAAAGATGTGATCTAAATCTTTAATGTCGCCATAGAAGCATCTCTAACACTATTTACTTGAAATTTTTAACTTTAGTTTGAACCAAATATTTTTTATTTAAAAAAATGTGATATTATTCTTGCCGACTAATGAAAGAATAATAACTTACTCTTTGTCTCAACTCTCGCTCTGATTCCAAATCTTCTTGCAGAAGACGAATCTTGTCCTATATTTTTATTTAATGACAAAAGAAGAGAAAACATATGTTATCAAAGAATACATGTTGTGTATGGTGTAAGAAACAAAAATTGGTTTAGTTCTTAAGAGAATTGTATACATTTTCATTATGCCATTAAGTAAAATAAACAAATTTTTCGAATCGGTAGCAGATTTCAGTGTCAACTGACGTCAAACGTAAAGTTTAAATATACATTTAATGCCTTAAGAAAACAGTGATCTTTATCTGATTTTTTTGTTTTTTCAATTTTTTCGAATATATTGCTAAGAGATTAAATAAATTTCGCTGAACATTTATTTCTACAGAATTTTCTATATAATAAGAGTTGAATTTAGATATATATTAATTATAGTTAAAGCCATATTCGGATATTGACAGTGAAGTGTGATTTTAAAGTATATCATTCAAAATGAGGTCATTTAAGAAAAATTTAAAGGCTCACTGCCAAAATGAACACTACCGTACTTTCTTCGCCACTATAATTTTCTAATGCATTTCCCTAAGCCTCAAGTATAGATTACTATATATTTTTTTACAACTAATTGAATACTAGACTTCTATTATTTAAATTATAGTATTGACTTTGCATTATTATTAAGCGTATTTTTTAGATTAAATAACCAATCATTACTTCGAATCAAATCATTAAATGAGAGATTACTTAAATTTGATAAGAAAAATGAACACAGAATAGAAAGAAAGTATTATAAGTTTAGTTTCGAATTCAAACCTCGAGACGAGTAAGAGCTCCAAGATCGGTGCCGTACTCGATAGAAAGGTCAGCCCCTCCATGACCGCCACCAGAAGTTTGTCGGTAAACGTATTTAGTCGATCGCACAGACATTTTAATAAAACTTGAATTAAAACTATTACTCCTTCAGAGACAATTACTAGTAAAAATGTTTATGAAAGTCGTTCACGAGCTTTTAATATAACTAACGATGAGCTATCGCTGCGAAATCCACACTTTCAACTCTCTTCACAAATAGCGCAACATATCACTGAAAAGGTGGAGGAGTGTTGGAGGCAATAGATGTCTTTCGTTTGCTCAAGCAGTCTCAAAAAAGACTTATCTCTCGACCAGCCCTCCAAATTCTTAGCGCATAGTCTCATATTTCGCGTATGTAAAACTTAGCTCAAACGATAGCTAAAAGAAAAACTGAACGGATTCCTTTTATAGCCATGGATGCTGTGTATGACTCTGTGCTCACTTGTTGCTCTTCACAATGCACAATACCATCAACCGTTCACAACCAAACAGAAAATAACGAATTTTTTTTATCATTTGATGACCTACTGTGCGAATCCAAATACTAAACATACTAAACACTGCCACAACTGTCTCTGTGTCTAATAAACCCATATTTTTAGCATATTAGCCTTCTGTTTAAAAGTTATTCTTTCATAAAACAATACAAGTATATGTTTATTAATGTTTACTGAACGAAATAATTTATATGTTTTCAAATATTTACATCAGATTTCATTATTCTCTCCCTTCTTTAAAGTTTTTAAAATTTTTTCATCAACAATTTGTATAATGTACCCAAATTTTAGATATTTTTATCTATTTTTTATTTGGCAATACTATTTATTTCTTTTTTGTTTCTGTTTTCTATAATTGCTTCTAAAGTTCACTAATAAATAGCAGTATGCAATAACAGCTAATAACAGCTCACGGATAAAGAAAAGTAAAAATATTCGATAAATTTGTCATATTGTGATTCAGTGAAATTTTTAAGATCAAAGCTCTTTGCTGATCATAATAATTGTTAAGCTGCGTATTATTTTCAATGTGTTTTGAAACTCTTTCGTATCATTAATAAGATGCATATTAAATATATATATATATTGCATGCTTATATTCATATTTATAATTAAAAGAATCGAATTTATTCACTCATTTGCATTGTATTACTCTAGGATTTCTTGAGAGACATACAATGTATTCTATTAGTGTTTTATGGCGAAATTTGTGAAAGTTTTATTAGTCTGTTAAATTCATTTTCTTCCTATACAGACACAACACGAGATAATGTTAACATTTTTCAATCAAATTCAGTTTCGCAAAAATTATTATGATTTATGTGACTCATTGACAGCTGTTTAGGAGAACTAAATTTATAATAGAAAGGTCTCGAATTAATGTTTTCATTTTCAGCGTCTGCCAAGTTTATTGTATTCATTTTTTAGCCTACTTTTTCAAAGTTGAGTTTATGAATTTGAGTATGCATGTCTGTCTACCTATTCCTAGTGCTGAATTTTCGTACATACATTTTTAAACTAATAATTTTCAATCTATTATCTTAATATTCTCCATAGTAGACATTTAGCTGTGAGTTTATGAATGTGGCGTTTCTTGTTTCGATAATAAACTCATTATGAATGGATGCTGTGTTGGACTTGAGTGAGTTTGTCTGCTAACACTTTTAAATTTGGAATTAGATTTATAAAAGCCAATCAACCATGTCATTACATTTTAGGCGCAAACGTGACAGTATTTTATCTAATTTTTAGCTCACTTTTTAAAAAAGTAGAGCTTATGGTTTTGACGATGTCTTTCTGTCTGTACGTTCGCAGTCTTATATTAATAAATGAATATGGCTTTTTGCCATCATAAATAGAAACTTAACTATTTGGGACTTAAGTATGCAATAACTTATGAAAGTGAGCTCTCTATAAATGTGTCGTTCTTGTTTTATATACTAATATCAAGATACCGTATATTAAAATAGATTATATCTTCAATATCTCGCTTAGGTTTAGTGCACCTTTTTAATTATTTTGCATAATTAATTAAAATTTACAGAGAATCAAAATACAAAACTAGTGAAGAGTGCATTAGTTAAGGCAGAATGCAATGTAATTACGATAATAATCTGAAGTTTAATTATTCATAACAAATTGGTTCATTAAATACAATTCATCATAAATTTTATTTTTACCATAGCTATAAATTACAGTACAGTATATCTTTTAAATTACCATTTAAACAAACAAATTTTCAAATTTATTTACAACTAAAATCTAAAAATAATTGGAAAAACGTAATTTAATGATGCCGATCGTCCTGTTTGTAAAACCGAAGTCCACAATAACCGCAACTATGATTTCCTGGATCATCCAAATTGATGAATACCTTAGGATGTCCTAACGGACCTCCGCCTCCATTGCAAACTGCGTACCTATCGTTCACTGGTGTCGGAGGTATTTCAGCGATCAAATTAATAGCCCATCGAGGGTTCACCTGTTATGGCAACAAATCCACGTTTTTTACTCAAATAAACTTAGTAATTAAATGTATAATCAAATAAAACCTCTTTAGTTTTGTCGACGAACCTTACGAGACGGTAATCGTCTTCACTGAATCTCTAAATAATTTAAATATTGTTATAAACTAAAAATATGGACAATTTATGATTTATGTGGTTTAATACTTGATTTGTATGTGTGGGCACATCGATCACTTCCCATTTTTTCTTATCGTTTTTATCCGGTCTAATAATAACATTATTTTCTTGAGCCGTGACATCAGTAGAACTGGAAGGCGATTGTGATTGGGATTGCGATAGAAAACATTTATCCGCTAATTTTGTTGTGTGAACGCTTAGAATACGAAGTTTGTTAACCAAATGAACGCAATTATCCGCGTTTTTTATCATAATAGACATTTTTGTAGTTTATTTAATACAAATTTTGATAAAATAAACAAAACAACGCTTTCGATGTAAAGAATAGGACAATCACTGCCAATATTACAATTTACGATTGAAGATAATACAACTCAAACAACTTATAGCAAGTAATTCCAATAAATATAATAATTATATAGATTTTTCAAAAATTTACAATATTATAATTTTTTATTAATAATGATCAAAACTGGTTTAATAGAAGAAATAATTTACGGCAATTAATCGTATAAATTTCTAATCGTTTATATTAATTAGTTTTGATTGAATCGTATTTACCAACAAAAAAAAAAATCTTCAATTAAAATATTAAAACACAGTAAAAATACTGCAGATAACATCAACATTTTTAAGTAAATATCAATCGAGCGAATTGATGGTACTTTAATACGTTAACGATATCTAACACGTAAGTTATCGTACATATTATGAAAAAAAGGCACAAAACGCGTGAATCATTTAAGTAATTTAAAACGTTTTATTTACACCGTATTATTATACTAACTCGTAAATGGAATGAATCATATATAAGCTTATAATACATTATTATTTTAGTTAAAAACAAATGTAATGTAATAACGTATAAAATGTCTACAATTTCAAGTGTTGTAAACCGTATTCAAATCATTTCAATTAAATTTATCAATCAATTATTGACGTCATCAACATTTAGTAAATAAATCGATTTAACAAAAATAAACGATTAAATATTAAACTTATGGTATGGAAGATAAAAGGATTGCGGATTACTTATGTGTTGCGGGTTTGCGCGAAGATCAACGCATCCCATTCGATCAGGTGGTGGTGTCAACCGAAGGCATTTCGCACCAAAAGGCGCCACAAACGCCATTATCGCCCATAACCGATATAACGGTAATAATTCGAAGCAATGGAGAAGTGGTTCCGAATGGGTTTACATGCATCGAAACCACTCCATTCGGATTCGCCGCTGATCTCAATCACGGAAGTTTGCGAAGTCCTAACGTTTACCTTTGCTATAAACGCGGAACAGATAAGCCGCCACTCGTCGACATCGGTGTACTCTATGAGGGAAAAGAGAGGGTTATGTCTGACAGTGAAGTTGTGAGCACAACACTGTACGGTCGATCAGCCAATGTTAATAACGGCAATTCCCGGACGTTTCTGACGTTACGGCGATCCAGAGATAACGCGCCATGTAATCAATTAGTGGTAACCGATATATGCGTTATTCTGGCAAATAAAGGCGAATCACCGCCACACGCTTTCTGTCTTATAAACAAGAATCTTAATAAGGGAATGGTTGGCTCTGATGTGTTCATATGCTACAAGAAGTCAATGAATAGGCCGCCTCTACTGTGTTACAAACCTTTTATTTTAGATCGTTTTCCGTTCGAAGATTTTCCTCATTTTTCACTCCCAGAGTCCGTCTCATTATTTTGTTTTCCAATGGGCGCCACAATAGAGTGTTGGCCTAAAAGAGCTCAACAACCAAAACCAATTTTTTCTACATTTGTACTGACTTCAGATTCTGCGGAAAAAGTTTACGGCGCAGCCATTGCTTTCTATGAAAGATTTAGCGAAACCAATCTCAATGAAGATGAGTTAAAGCATTTAGAATACACAACAGACGAAGATAGGCAATCAAAATTACTGCACAGAATTAAGTCAATTTGTATACTTTCTCGATGGCCTTTTTTCGACACTTTCGAAAGATATTTATTATTTTTGCACAGGACTTTATTTTCGTCGGCAATAACACCACTAAAAATCCCAATTGAACGATACATATCTCACTTTATGTTAGACGTACCATTTCCATCACCGCAACGACCGAAAATACTTATGCAATTGGGCGCTAATGCCGAAGATACTGTGTTAATATCTCAACCGCCGGAATATATGCCTCTACCTCTCAATGGTGCTTCATTTACGCAAATGCTTAGAAATTTAGGTCCAGAAAATTGTTTACACGTTTTATTGTTTGCGTTAACGGAACAGAAAATTTTATTGCATTCGTTAAGACCTGATGTGTTGACAAGTGTTGCCGAAGCAGTGATTACTATGATATTCCCATTTCATTGGCAATGCCCTTATATACCAATGTGTCCTTTAGGTTTGTGTGATGTTCTTAATGCTCCGTTACCTTTCATTGTTGGCGTCGATTCCAGATATTTTGATTATTTTGAACCTCCCATTGATGTGGCATCCGTTGATTTAGACACTAATTCCATATATTTATCCGAACATAAAAGACATTTAAATCCAAAATTATTGCCAAAAAAGCAAACAAAACTTTTAAAGAATACGCTCGAAAAAATTTTTGAGAAATTAATGACTCCTATGGCGGCAATTAATGGAGCGTCAAGTAGTAAATCAAAAATATCACCATTTCATGATAACGCCAAAGTCAATAGAATTGAACGACAAATCGAAATTGAGATACAGGAAGCATTTATTCGATTTATGGCATCTGTATTGCGAAACTTTCGTTCATATTTATTACCGATTACTCGCGCGCCCACAGTTGGCGCTACGGATCCAAAGTCTCTGTTCGATCTTCAGGGCTTTTTGAAATCACGTGATAAAAACTTTCATAAATTTTATAGTTTATTAATGCGAACTCAAATGTTTACGCGTTTTATCGAAGAGCGATCATTTGTAACCGATAAAAATATTAGTTTAGCATTTTTTGATGATTGCTCCGAAAAACTGGAAGCAATGGGAGATGCAGTTGATTCCAGTGCTTCAATAAGATTATTAGATATCGACGATATTCAACAAAATGATCGAACTGTGTTTATACCACCACCAGAACCGATATCCGCGGACGACAAATACGTATATCACCAGTTCGGTCCACTTAACCCTTTACTATACCATAGGCATCCAACTTTAGCCTCACTTTCACGAATTGGTTCATTAGTAAATGACAGCGAAACTGGTATGTCTGAAAATTCGTCGATTATTGCGCCATCGAGTCCAATGTCAAAGCGTACCAAACAAGAGATACGTGTGGCGCAAAAGATCGCAAAAAGACACTCAGAGTCACCATTAACGTGGACAAAGTGCCTTTTAAGTTATTGCTATAGTTTATGGTTTATTCATTTGCCATCATATGTTAAAATCAATTCATTAATGAAAGGAAAACCTTTGAATGTGGCTTTTGAAGTATTACTGCGAATGCAATCACTTAATTTTCATCCTCCAGACGAAGTCTGTTATCGAATAATGATGCTTTTATGTGGCATTTATAATCAACCAGTATTAGCTGTTAAAGTATTATTTGAAATGAAACAACACGGGGTAACGCCTAATGCTATTACTTATGGTTATTACAATAAAGCCGTTTTGGAAAGTAAATGGCCGACTGGTGAGACGAACATCGATACTACCGGCTCTTTAATGTGGAATAAATTGCGTAATGTTATTATGGGAGTTGCGATGTTTAGAAAGTCGGGCCGAATAAGAGCTTTAAAATCAAATTATATTATCGCTGACAGCGAAAATTTAGGATTAAATAACACAAATTCCAATAATAATATTGAACGACACAGTTCCGACGGCGGATATATTACTAACACAGAGTCAACGGGATCTGCAAAATCCCTATTATCAGCAGAACAGCATTTATCTATTATTCGAACCGCAAAGTTTGATAATTCGTTAGATTTTCGTGAATCAAATGCGTTTAGAGAAAGAACGCGTTCAATTGTTCGAAAAACAACTTCAAGTTTAACGTGTTTACAGGATTACGACAGTCCTGCCGGACTATTAATGACCTCTCATTTATCTAACTTTCCTTTTGATGAATTAGATTGTGAAGAAAATTTTATAAGAAAGCGCCACAAAAGCGCTGATCATGAAGGACTTATAATGTCAAATTCAATAAACGACTCAAATCAAATCGATTCAAACACTAAGGCTTCAACTAAACCATTTCTCAAACATTCCTCGCGTTCATTGAGTTTTGGCAGCGATGCGCAAATAATCCAAAAGCTAAAACATGGCGCGCTCAAGGAATTTAGGCAACAATTGAAGCAAAGCAATGTTGACAATGGTTCCAATAAACCACTATTTCATAAAGAAAAAGATAATGATTTTTCTAAACGAATTTCGTCGAATGGAAATTTGCATTCTGGCAAAACTATTGAAATTCTTTCGCGATGTAATGAAGTTCCAGAAGAAGAAGTTGAGGAAGAAATTATTAAAACTTGGGAAAACAATATAAACGAATCGAATCTTAATAAAATCAATCAAAATTGTGAGCAATCGCCAGAAAAAGATATAGTAAATAACGATTCAGAAACATTGCAATCAAATCAAGTTTATGTCGAAAATACTACGAATAATAGCAATGATCTAATATCGTCTTTTAGTCCATTAAAAGATGCGATCATGAATTTAGAAATATTTTCTCCTGAAGGCAAAGTGGCGTCAACTCTTCGTTCCAGTTTTCGTATGGCCAGTAGATTCGCAAAATCAACCCCATTAACCAAAACAGGCATTTCTAGAAGTTCTACATTTCACAATTCTACCGATAAGAATACAAACCGTATCGGATCGTTCTTCAGGCGTAATTCGCCGAAGAATGAAATAGAAAATGGTACGCCTATGAAGACTATATCGCGTTCGGCAACATTGCCTCCCGTTTCGCCATCAAAACTCGACGAAACCATAGATAATGTCGATAATTCGATCAATGATGAAAGCTATGAAAGTATTAATAAGAGAGAAGAGGATTCTTTCAAAGATAAAGATATGGCAACAAATTCTGGTTCCGTTCTATGGGCAAACAAGTTAACCGCAAATAAACATTCAGAATACGTTTATTCCACAATTAAATCAGCGGCAAACACAATGGCGAGTCACTTGAGTGGATTAAAATCATCGCTGGCGTCTTCAACGTCATCGGCAACAAATTCGCCGTCAAAGCAATTGAGCGCAATGAACACATCAGGAGTTGCGAACGTCGCGAGTGGAACTGCAGCGTTATTATCTCAATGGGCCAGTCTTGTGGCCGAAAAGTTTCCTTCAAATTTTGTGTTCGATGACGACGATTGTTCCAGCAATAACTCTTTTGATATGAGAAGAGCTAGTTTTGCTGCCAGTGAAGACGATGTTAGCGAACGATCGCGCGAAGGAAGTCTTGGTCGCAATTTTAATGTTGGATCGAATGCTTCGTATCCGTTATATGATCTTTTGGAACGGTATTATTCAACTAATATGGAACAGAATAATAATATTTCACATGAATTTGTAATGGAAATTGATATCACTTCGTGTTCGAGGTGTTACACCTGTTACGCACTTATTTACGACGAAGAGATAATGGAAGGATGGTCTGCAGACGATTCTAATCTAAATACTAATTGCACTTTTTGTAACTCGAAATTTGTTCCATTATTAACTATTTCTATTAAAGTAAGTTCAATTTATGATTATAACTAAGTAACAAAATTTACAAGCTTTTTTATTTCTTAAAAGGACCTCAGAAATCGTGATTCTAGTGAATCGTTGAATATGTGCGTAAAAGTTGCGGATAATTCTGTAACAGAAAACTTAAACAAACAGTTAGATACAAATAGGTAATTTTAACATATTCTTTTAAAATAATAGAATTTAACAAATTTTTTAAAAAAGTGTTGAGACAGATGAACAAAATGCGCGATCGATATTAGCGGAAGACGAAGTGGATTGTTGTGCCGTTAATGCCGATAATACATTAGAAACGACGATTAAAACCAGAGATTCGCAAATATGTGAAAGTGATATAAAAGATGGAAGTGAGAAGCGGTTTTCAAAGCTAGTGATTAATCCTGAAACTTTAGAACCATTTACTGTTCCTTATTTAAGTTCTCTGGTTTTGAGAAAAGAAATAGAGAACGTATTAAACAATGAGGGCGATAGTTGTTTATCAAAATACGAGTTTGTTGACGATCATCCAATCATATATTGGAATATGGTTTGGTATTTCAAAAGAATCAATCTTCCGTCACATTTGCCCGGTTTATGTTTATTTGCGGCCACATTTAACAAAAACTCAAAAGTAAGTTTTTATCGTAGGTTTTATCATTAGTGCTTTATATTTTGCTTTTCAATTGTTTAGACACAGATTTCTGAGAATAGCAAAGCGTTTGATTATCGCAATGTTTTAGTGAGATGTATGTGGGATAATGAAAAGCTTCACGAAGATATGGGAAGTCCTCTTCACCATCTTTGGTTAGAATCATGTAAGCAAATTTAAAAGTTTATTACCTTTTACATCATTATATTATGTATACGTTATGAGCGATTCTAAGCTTATATAACTGTCTATATAACAGCACTTCGTTCACCGCTTTTGCACGCATTGGTTATGGACGATCATAAAATTAATCGCAATTTTTTGCGTCAAATAATTAGCTCAATTCAATGTAATGATTTGCTAACACCAATGAAACTTTTAGTTAACGAAAGACTCAAAGTTAAAGCAGTGAAAACATTATATAAACAACACAGCATTTATCGAGATTTACTGTTTTTGTCATTTGTTGCATTGGGCAGAGAAAATATTGATCATAGTAAGTATTATTACCTCTATTTTTGTGATAATTACGATTATTAATATTTGGACACATTTATAGCGGCGTTTGATCGGGAATATCGACACGCGTACGAGTCCATGACACCGCAAGAACAATTAGGATTGAACATCACGGATAAGCCGCCAACAGTTGGAGCCATATTTTGCAGACGATTTTTCAAGGAACTGGATTTGAGGCCGCAGTCTAACAATTTGCTCACAATTAGAAACAATGTCAAGAAATGAGAGTCAATCGCAATTTATTTTTTCAAATTATGTTTTTCTGTTGTTAACAGTAAATTATTTTTAAATAATGTTTTTATTTTTTGTTGAAACTAAGTTTACACCCTATTATTAAAAAGTATTTGTGTACCTTATTGGTACCTTATTGAACAATATTCAAGGAATATTTGTTAGATTTTTAAAAAGTATACTAAAAAAATTTAAATTATTAAAGTTTTAACATTTTTGTATTAAACCTCGTATTCTGTTATTAAATCATATCGATCAGAGTTGAAAATAATTAAGTTACTTAAGACTTGAATAAATTTTCAATAAAAGAATTAAATCGTTTTTATCCCTAATTTATACTTAGTAACCATAATATGCTTGCTTTCAAATTAACATTAAAAATTTCAAATTTACTCTATAAAATTGTTTTCTAAGCTAGTGAAATGTTTATAGAAAGTTATCATACTTTTTACATAGCTTTATACAATGTTATTTCACAAATATATTAGTTTTTAAGCCAAGATGGTAAAATTCCAAATCCCTTTATTGATACCGGTATAAGACAGCGAGAGTACGGACGGACAGACATTCAAATCCATATACTCAACTTTGTTTCTGAATTTTAAGGCGGATATAAACTAATTTTATCACTTATAGAAACTCAACTCAAATATGAAAATCAGTTACAATAAAAATGATAGTTTGGATGAAAACTAAAAATATGGTCTATCAAATCGAATGATTTTTGTGAATCCTACCGATAATGCCCTAATATTAAACATTCTAATCATACAGTAATTCTCTGGTCTCTGACTATTAATGACACAATAGTGTAGTCATTCTAAGCAAATATTTATTAATTTTATTATAAAACAAAGCAAACGAATTTATTATTTCACGTTTGGTTATCTAATGCGATCGTTTTGGTTCCTTATCACTAATCAATCGTAAATATATTGAGAAATAAAAAACATTCCCGGCATTACACAATTAAACGCGTGTGAATAAATCCTAATGCTTCGATACAAAATCAGATTTAATCCATTTATGCAAATTTACGTACCTTAAGTATACGTTTATATAAATTACAATTAAGTTATATAAATCAGGTCACGTTCTTTGAAAATCGATAGTTTTATGACTCTTAACTTGTTGCATGTAGTCTAATACCATATCCCTGTAATGTTTTCCGAGTTCGGCATTTTGTTCGGTTCCTAAACCTTTTGAATACATTAAACTTAAATTAGAACACGCGGCAATAATTCCATATTCGCATCCTTTCACCGAAAGATCAAACGCTTTTTCCATATTTTTTTGGCATCCAAAATTGCCGTGAATATATAAACTGCTGGCTGAGAAACAACATTCGCCGGCGAATGGCTTGTCTATATTCGCCATACCGCAACCTTTTTCTAAATAATTCAACGATTTTTTGATATCAGGTTTGATATGATCGATGTAATTTGGATCACTTCCAATAAGTAACTGTCCAGCATTGAAACATGCCTGCGGATGATTATATTTGCACCCTTTTTCGTAATAACTTAACCCAATATTGAAATCTTTTTCGACGCCTTTATTGTGATCATTAAAACGGTTATACAAAGCTGACATATAAGTCGGTTATGAATGCATACCGTGTCCAAATATTCTACAATTTCCATGTTCTGCGCAACTTCTCGAATATTTATTATTATCGCAATTATCTTTAAAAATCTTAGCGGCGCGAACGTAATCATTTTTAATCGCAATCATAAATTCTCCCAATAAATGGCATCCTGTAATGGTTTACAGGAAAATATTTGTCGTAAAAAATATAATTAAAAATTATAATTTTAATGTAAGCGTTGCATATTGTGATAAGAAGTGAATTCGATACCTTCGGCATTATTTTCTTGATAACAACTAAACCGATACTCAACGCCTAAGTTTTTAAAAAATTCTTCCACTTCTGATAAACTTTTAAATATTTCTCCTGTCATTTTCAATACTTTACAACCAGTATTAAATAAATACTGGATATATCTGCTCGGTTAAGCTTAATCACTAAAACTATTTAAAAATTTAAATAAATGGAAATATAGCAAAATGTTTTGATAGTAAACAATAGTAAAAAATAAATGGGAAAGTAACACGTGCTCAATGTTTACTGCAGTTTACTGTTTTCAGTTTTAACGCATCAAATTTAATAATATGTAATACTGTAACAGTACTCAACTATTTCATTAATATTCTTATAATTAGTTTTAGTTTTACTTTCATTTAAATACAATTTTTAAAACATATGATATTATTGATATTAAGCAAATATATTTGTTTAACTATCATAATGATTAATGGATGATTCAAACGAGTTGTCTACGATTGACTTGAGTGATGAGAAGTGCACTGGAAATGGGAACCAATATCAAACCACATTAGTTGTTCACAAAGCATTAGCCGATTTGTTGTTAACTAAAAAATGTCAAGAATCGATTCGCAAATTCAATGATGATTACAACACTCGCATAGAAGTTGAGCGTAACGTCGATCAAACCAGCGATAATAAAACGGTTATTCTAATCGCTAAAACCGAACACGAGTTGAATGAAGCAAAAATGAAATTAACCCAATTTATCGGTGGATTACAGCAAAAACTTCCGTTCACTCATTTAATTACAATACCATTCAATAACAATGAGATGCGCCAACAATTTACCGCATTTAAAGATTCCGTGTTAACGGAACCAAAACATAGTTCTATTGATGAAACCCTATTCCAAAATGCGGCAAAACTTCATCTCACAATTTGCGTTTTAGTGCTTTTAAACGAAGACCAGATCGTCAAAGCTAAACAGCTGTTCAAAGATTGCGAGCAAACTGTGGTGAAACCAATTCTTGATGACAAACCATTACGCGTCCGAGTGATGGGATTAGACGTAATGAATAGAAATTATAGTAAAACTGATATTCTTTTCGCCAAAGTATCCGAGTTTGAGCACTCGTCTCGATTCCAATCAATTGCTGACGGAATCGTCGCTAAGTTTGTTGATTCCGGTTTTTTAGCCGTCGAGCAAAAACAAAATACCGTTAAATTACACGTTACATTAATGAACTCCTTATTTCGTCAGAGAATTGGTAACAGATTGCGAACAAAACCAAGCGATTCGAGTCAAAAAATGAAAAGATTAAAGAGAGAAAAATTTGACGCAACAAACATTTTAGAGAAATATCAAAATCATTTATTTGCTGAATTAATCGTACCTAATATTCAGTTAAACAATATTAAACAAAAAAATGAGGATGGATTTTATGGATTAAATGAAATTATAGAATTACCAGTAGAGTAACATAAGAAGTATTCTCTTTTTTTTTTGTTCGAATATTATTAACGCTAATTAAATTCAATTCATCATTAGTCGTTATATTTTACATATTTGTTTCTGTCTAAAACTGAAATTTTTTCAATGTACACGATATTATACAATCGTATGTATAATATAAATTTTATGTTTCAAGTTTAATAGAAAATGTTAGACATTCGTGAATTTGCTTGATTATACGTTCAATCGTAGAGATGTTTGTCTAATTAATGACTAATAGCTTAGTTTAATATTAATTAAACAAAATAACAATAGCTATAGAGGTGTGGTCGCCGCTCCAGATTCACTAAATAAATTATGGTAATGTACAACAGGCACATAAGCAGCTGTAACCAATCGACCTGTAAACAAATAATTAAAAAAGCAATGAAAATATAGAAAACAAGTGTGTAAATAGAATGGTCCAAACCTGCAAACCATCTGCCGTGAAGAGCGGTGACAGAAGCGGACGCGGCATTAATGGTCGGACATTTCACGTATACGTCGCCCTTCGAAGCTCTATCAACAAAAACATGTAAAGCTCCGCCATGTTTTCGACATTCGTCTATCACGTCATTTCGAATTTCTTCGGGCCATTCGGGGTTTGTTTCAGTGTCGGGATCGAACATATTGTTAAGCATAAAACACTGCGTGGCGATAGTATTTGATGAGGAATTATTGGATGAGTTGTTATTATTATTTGCTTGGGTTGCGGCCATCGCAGCAGCAGCTGATCCCATTTGAATAGCAGTGACTGCCGCCTGAGGCAACTGAATGCCCGTTCCTTCAGCTAATTTGGCCATCAATTGCAGTCTTCCAGTGGTTCCCAAATCAATGCCTGTGCGGTCCAACTCATCCGAGTCTAATATCGAGGGCCCTTGAATTAATTCCGCTCTTTCTGTCACATGATTTACTTTCATTGGTCTTCCCGCCAATTCAAACCCATTTAGTTGTTCGAGCGCTTTCTTGGCGTCCTCTGAATCATGAAATGTGATAAAACCGTATCCTTTAGATCTACCCGTTTCGAGATCGCGCATTAGTTCAATCTTTTCGATTCGTCCAAACGGTTCAAATATTCCTTTCAACATTTCTTCGGTAATATTAAAGTGAAGCGAACCAACATATAGTCTCATAGGTCCAGTGAACCCTCTTTGTACGGCAGAAGTAGAGACGGCCACGCGATTCTTTTCTGCTTGTGTTGGCTGTATCACTATTGGAACTCCGCATAACTTCTGTCCTGATAAAGCCAGCGCTAATGGTACAGACGAAATGTCATGGAATTCAATATATGCGATACCCTTATGTCTGCGCGTCTTATTATCCATTATTAAACGCACTTCTCTCACCTTTCCGATGGCCGTAAAAAAATCCTCCAAATCTCTTACTCTCACTCTCGCCGCCAATTGCATACAAAAGATGGTTCGCTGATCTCTTTCTTCGGCGGGCAAATCTTCATAAGATTTAAGTGGACTTCTAGATCTTGAGCGACCATACCTTCTTCCCCATCGGTCCCAACGAACAGGCGATCGCGAACGCGACCGAGATTTCTTAACTTTTGGTTTATCTTTTTCGCGATCGCGTTCTTTGCTTCTGCTTTTTCTCTTTCTTTCGCGTTCACGACTTTTACTTTTGGAACGACGTTCTGTACTCTTACTTCTCTTATGGCGTTCCCTATCCTTTTCTCGATCCCTTTCCCTTTCTTTGTCTCTTTCTCTGTCCCTATCTCTATCTTTTTCTTTATCCCTTTCTCTTTCTTTATCACGACTACGACTTCTTTTTCGATCTCTACTTCGATCCCGTTTTCTGTCTCGATCTCTGCTTCTACTCCTGCTTCTCTTTCTTTTCCTATTAAACAGCATAAGTATTAATCCATAATGATATTCATAATTATTGTAATTACCTATCCTTTTCGCGTCCAGATTTCTCCTTCTCCTTATCATTTCCATTAACGGTGATCGAAGAATCCTGAGTACAGTTAACATCAATACAGATGATACCAAACGTAACATTGTGTGGTTAGGGAGAGATTATTGAATTGATTGCGGAGGAAATGGGAAAGAAAAGTAAAAATCATACATTTTAGTTAATTCCGTTCAACGAAGTAAAGTAGTAACGATATTTGTCGCTTAAACAATTATTTTGCAATATCTTTGTTACCCCAACACAACACTTGAGGCATTTCTCAATCAATTATTATCGTATTATCGTAAGTCTAGAAAAAAATGAGAACCTAACACAATGATGCCGTTAATCAACAAAAACAACAACTGTTCGTTTAGTGCTTGAAATTGTGCATTCAAATCAAAAATCATTTAACTGTTTAGACATCTAATATTAATTTTAAAAAAAAACAATTTTAGAAAAATACTTGACAACTTCAGACACTAAAATATTAAAAGCGACCGAACATCTAAACTGTCTCTAACATTCTTTCGCATATAATCTCATACACACACACATACGCATTATCTCACACAATCTCACTATCATTCCAAACGGCAAAATCATTTTGCTGTCAGTGACACAAGTTGTCTTTGAGATGGTCTCAGTCCGGGTATATGTCTGTTAATGTGCCTTTTGCCATATATTCGATACAAGCCCCTGAGGTATGATAAGGAATACAACGCTTTAGCTTTGATTTATATGATATTAGCTTTAAATCAAAATTTCTTTTGACAATTATTTCAGTAAACCATGCATTGTGACCAACGACTTGTGATATCATTGAATTCCAATAAATTACATATTATCATGTTTATATGGAAATTTATTATAGCTTTTCCATAATACGGTAATTGCTTTCTTTAAAACAATGACCGATTTTAAAAGCTGAATATGTATTAAGCCTACAGATTAATTTCAATAAGTAATAAAATTAAAATAAGAGACTAAATTAACGAAATGAAAAATAAATCGTCTTCTTTTCCCACCCTCTCAGTGATTCAATTTACTAATTTAACATTTTATATATTAATAAATTTAATTCCAAGTTTCTTATGGGTAACTTATCTAATAAAGACTAGTGTTTCACAACGAGTACCGTGTAGTTGATTACAACACATAACTGTTACAGTACTGTACATGAATTGAATATACGATTGTTCTATCGATTGGAACAATGATATTACAAAGTCAATAATCATATGCATTAAAGTTTTCGTCTCAATTGTCGTTTTACTATATAATTATATGAAAAATAATCAATTATAGTATTCAAAAATTGCGCACAATTTGCAATTTAAGAAAAAATACGTTATCCTATTAAAAATTACATTTATCTCAATGATACAAACCAATGGTGCGTTTCGTTGCGACAGTAAATCTCAAAACTTAAACCTTTTAATTAACATTAAAAATCTATATGTAATATTGAATGTATAATAATAGGGTGCGAATGGAAAACGGTATACCTTTAGCGGCATATACGGTGCCTCCAACATCGCCTCAACGTCAAACTCTTCCGTCATTCTCAACACAACACTAATAAATCACTATATTAAATGTTGATATAATTTAAATTACAAGTAAACTAAATAATTCACTAATTGGACGACTTTAACGTAACGTTTTGGTTATTGAATGAAAAGCAAAATGGCGTCACAGTATGTGCAGTAAACTGGGAGTGTGTGTGGTGTGTGGTGTTTGGTGTGTGCGATACTCTCTCTGGTGTGCGTAAACACTGTGCAAATCGTACATACGTTACCATACACTTCACCTCAAACACTAATCACTAAATATTTAATTATCATTTATATCTTAATATAGTATTATTAGTTTTATTTTTAGCCTTTATTTTAAATAATAAAAACATGTAACAAAAAATTCAAAATTTAAAACAAATTTGATTTTTAAAAAATGTTAGGAAACGGTACGAAATAAGTTAATAATGTTCTTAAGCTCTTCAACTAATCTGATGCATTTCGATATATCTGTAATGGCAATAAAACGTTAGAAACTAAACAAAATTAATAAATTAGGCAAATATGAACTGACTTTCTCGCAACGCGTAATGTTTTTTGGGACGAGTTGTTAAAACTTTTGAAAGTTTAACACTTAAATTCATGTGATATAAGCGAAACATTACACTCTCGTAATACAATGGAAAGCTTTCAGATAACTGTTGGATTTGTGGACCAATACATTCACCGCTATTAACCAGATTTGGGTGCACTGTGTATTGATTCTGTGGTGAATTATTCTCATCAACCCATTCCATTGACAATGGTTTTTCGCGTTTATTAGAATGGGTTTGAGCCCAGAGTTGACACAACTGTCGATCGCATCGCAATAAAGCGTTGATCACATCTCTCCAATCCATACCAAAATTTTTACGTTTCCACGTGTATTCACTCTGAATGAACATAACAATTTCGTCACCATTGAGGTGATGTTCGCTTGACTCGTGAATCGCTTTAATTATATGGAAATAATGATTTTGAGGAACAATCACTTTATTGGTCGACTTATGTATAATATGTCCATTGGTATCATATTTCATACGTTTAGCCCAATTGCGAAATTTTTTTCGCACGCAATTATTATTCTTATTGGCGTATGAATTCATAGTGCGACTCATTTCTTTAATTAAGAGCCGTTTTGGTGGCATTTGTTTGCAACCAGTTTGAAGGTAACGCAACAGTAATTCGTACAACTGATCGCTAAGTCTTGTGCCCAATGAACACTTCGATCGCGATTCACATCCAATACTTTTGATGTTTCCATCGATTACTGCTTTATTCTCGTTTTCCATTTCTTATATTATCTTATAAGTTTTACAAAATCACTTGAAAATTTTAATTGATAATATTATTTCGAATGAATAATTTTTTGACGAATAACGTTTAACGTTTAGCGTATCGCAAACACAAATTTGGTGTTTCAAATGATTTTATTATTGTTAAGAAAGTAAACTTACGTTTACGCAAACTTAGAGATGCTATAATTACAGCGCTATTGTTACGCGTTTGCTGCTAACATTATTCCGATTTTGTTCGCACATTCATTAGCTTTGAAAATCCAATAAATTTTAAAGCCAATAAACAGTTAATTATTCAATGTTTATTAAAAATAAATGATTGAAATTATGGATTAAAAAGTTTAAGCAACAGTTTACTGTTCCAAAAAATTTAATGAATTTTTAACATTTGAAAAATTAAAAATTGAAATTTAAAAAACATATTTATTATATCTTAAACTATTTAAGACAAATTAATTGTTTTATAATTACCGTGTCTATTAGATTGTAACATAAGGTTATTGATATATTTTATAATAAATGGCATAAAATGGAGATAATTTGTTACAATGTAATTTTTGCCTTATAAGGGATCTAATGATTGAGACAACAGGCGAGTCAGTCGGAACTTTAAGTAACGTTAAATAAGAACTGCATTTAAATTTACACAATGAAATGTTTAAATGATTCTCAGAACATATTGATTCATACAAATTATTCGAAGCACATGCCAAATGATAATATAAAAACTTAATGTAAAGTGTCATTTCAAAAGTAATATACTGTACAATCGAGTGTTGTTTTAAGGCACAGTAACAATGCATAAAAAATACATTTATTCAAAATTTATCATAAATTGTTTCTCTGATTATTTTATCAATTTATTTTAATTTAAGATATTTAAAGTCAAAATATGCTAAACCTATAAAACAGCTGCGAATGAGAATTATGTTATTAGATGTTTATAAGGCAAACATTCATTCTTTTGTAACGTAAAATGAAAATAAAATTAATTTTAAAAATTATTTACAACACATGTTTTTATTAAAAAACACGAGATTAGTTTAAAACAATTATTAACTTAATAATTTACCATTAACTTCTTAATAGTGTCCATTGTCAATAAAACCTTTAATACTCTTCGGAATTTGAATATTTTCAATTTGATTATATAACGAGTGGTGTTTAATAACAAATCGGCACAAGAATTGCAAATCTCTAACTTCTGCAAACCTGGAAACGGGTCGCGTTAACCGAACGGGAAACGATGGGGAAGTGGGTGATCGACCGCGTGAGTAACAAAATACTCCCTCTTGTGAATTAGAAATCGATTCTTCAATTAATTGGACTAAAGAACCATTTCCTTCTGACGATGAGTGAGAGTAAAAACTAAAAAGTCCATTATTGTATTCGATTCGTGTGTGAAGTGTTCGTCCATACGAACGAAAGCTAAGACTAAACAAATAATGGGCATCAGAGCTATCTCTAACCAAAAAAGCGCCGTCGTCTTGATTGTTAAGCCTTTTTTCAGCCTCTTTCCTACTAATAGGTCCCCAATACCACGAATAATTAGCCAAACTTTCGATTTCACTTCTCAAGCTATTCTTATCATTAATGTGACCATCTTTTAAGTCAGAATTATCTGACGTATGAACACATAACTCGGTATTTGTGTGCGCATTAGTTTCTAGTTTATCGTCATTTGGCGACAAGTCTTGCTTCACCGAACCATAGTCTTCGGAGTCTATGTCTCTTAAGTTTTCGATATTAAGCGCGTTCTCGATCGAAACACTGGTTTGATTTACGTTAGAACTTAAGCGTCGATTGTTGTCAATAATAATTTTATCATCGATTTGTTTCGATCCTTCGATCAACACATTATTCGCTTCATTTGGCTTTGGTTCGCAACAGTTATTATTATTCCTCTTAAATCTGGCCCGAAATGATCGTAAAAGTTCGGGAAAAAGTGATGAACTATTTTTCTTATCCAACGAAGTGTTTGATATGTGCGGACATATATGTCGATACGATTCGCACCGATTTTTGTCGCATTCGTCGCACTGATCCCCTTTTTCACGATTTGGATCATTGTGCTTATGGTCGCAAGTAATCCCTTTATGATTGCGTCCCAAATGCAGTCTTTGTCGAAGTTTCACGAATTTTAACTTTTTCATCATTTTTCCCAATAATGAATTAAAAAATGTTTAATTTCGTTCCATTAACATATTAAACATTAAAAATATGTTAAATTTTGTGTGCAATAACATCCCAAAAACTGAGTCACCAGTTATGATAATTTGTTGCACAAATAAAAGTTTTTTGTTTATATAAGAAAACTTAAAGAAATAAAGAGTGACTGCGAAAATATTATTGGAGATAACGCACAGTTTTGGTATGTGATGTGCGCATGGCTTTTAATGTGCATTTATATTCTACAGTAGTGTGTCCTATAGATCAGGGTTGGGGACAATTAAGGGATCAAAATTCTATTATTATATCGTTTAAAATGCCATCATTTTTACAAGTAATCCGCACTACATATCACCTAACTGTGGCACATTCTATGTTTAAATAACACACTTTTGAATAATGTTTATTTGCGTTATTTTTAACTTACATTAGGGAATTGTTTATTTATCTACACACAAATGTAATATTTTCAAATTTAACCACTTTATTGAAGGTTTTGAATATAAATTACACACGAGAGTCTGCTATACCGTATAGATTATCCAATTTTGATATGGAAAAACTCTATGGATTTAGGTTATAATTTTTCAATTTATTTTTTCGTGCGGAACAATCATTTCCAGAGTTCCGTGGAAGGTTGACCTGTTATAGCACGTCCAGTATTGTACAACTATGAATAAACTAACTATGAACTATGGTACTTATGATTGGTGCTATTTTAGATTTAAACAATTTTATACAATTTAATGATGCACTGAAAAAGTAACTTATTGCTTATTAACAGGGTGTCCCAGACTGTGTCGGTCTGGGGGAGGTTACTTTCCGACTTTTCAATATTTTAAGGGGGGCCAAAGTAATCGGATTTAAGCTACAATTTTTCTGCCATTGGACAAAAAAAACATTAAAAAAATTTTCCCTCATAGAGTTGCCATTTTTCATTTTTTATGTAGGGTGGTCAGCTTTTTCAGATTTCCTGGGGGTAACCCCCTCCAGCCCCCTCTGGGACACCATGCTTGTTAAGTATTAGCGTTATAACATTTTCTTAATAAAACGTTTGCTATAGTTGGCACTTTTAAATGTTTTCAAACTTATTGTAAACGTGAAATGTAACGTTAGTTATAATAAATTATATGTTCTATTTTTATATATAAAAGCACCCAATAATTTACAGCAATAAATAAGAATTAAATAACATGTTTCTCAATAGTTCAATACGCAAAAAGTTACTATTCAACAATGAGAAAAGTGAAAACAGTAAATTGAGTCAAATTTTAAAAAAACATTTATATTAACGTTAGATTTCATTTATTATTTTATAAATTTTAAGGGCTCTTATGTGTAAACAGAAGCATATTTTTCAGTTTGAGAGTTTTAAATCTAACTTTTTAACTTTACTTAAAGCAAATTCTTTAAATAATATTTTTAAATTCATATAAAAGATTTAATAGTCAACGTTCCGTTTCTGAATCAAATGTATGTTTTGTTTTGCCTAAGTTTTATATTTAAAGATTTTATTTAAAATATGATAAACCTATAGTTTTTAATTATTCGAAGTATTATTAGTATTGTTGTCATCATTAGATTGCAAACATTGCATCTTTAGCTGCGAAACAGCGATATCGTGGAGCGCTGTCTGTATTTGTTGCAATAACTCTTCTCCTCTTAATACCGTTTCTTCGAGGCGTTGCGCCGATTCCTTGTTCTCCTGTTCTAAACTCCTCAAACCCGCGGCCTATCATATCATTACAACTATTATTATTTAAACTGTCAATAAGAGCGACAACTTATTTAAACCTGTAATTCAGGCGTTGATTCCTCGCTCGGCAGCGAATCGATCAACACATCGATATCTTTAGCCGTTTTCGCGATCAAAGTGGCGAATAAATGAGCGAAATCTATATTAACAAATATAAATATTATTATGTGAAATATTGCTTAAATCAAATGCGAACCTTCCGAAGACTGATTCTGCACTGATGGCGATTTAAGCGACGATTTTTCAAATTCTGGGAAAAAACTTGGTTTAGCGAACTGTTGTAAAATACCGATACTGTTGCAAAAATTTTCGGCTTGCTTTATGTCAATCATTCAAAATATCAATATTAATACGTATTTATTATAATAATATGTTAAATTACTTTAATACCTGATTGACGGTGTCTTGTAGTTGAGTTAATCGGTCTGCCATTATCACTGACAACACCCAAATATTATTTCACAGAAAAAAATAGTGGAGATTTCGTTATCAAACGTTTTGTTAGTAAACAACAATTTTCACTGAGAACTGTCGGTTTAAAGTAATGCGTGTTTTATATCATCCATTTTTTAACACAACTCAATTTATCCGTTTATTAAAAACGCGTTAATAATTGGAATAAATATTGAAATATAAAATTGTGGGGAAAATATTTACGAATTATTTCTTAAACCAAATTAAATTTATAATAAAATCCTTAAATAATTAAAAACAAACACGAAATGAACAAAATAATACAAAATACATGGTATATAAACATCACATGTGATTTTAAATGATTTTTAAATGTCTAAAATGCTATTGAATACTAACTTTATTGAAGGTATTAATCATTTGATAATATCATAGTTATAAACCAAAACTCGTAAATGGATAATAGCGGTGAACATTGGGGTGAAATGAAGCCGTGGGCTGTTTGCGACGCCGATTCAGGCATCGCTGGCGTGGAGAGAGCAGAGATCACTAAACTGAGTGTACGAGCGTTGAACACCGATTCAAACAAAACTAATTATGAATTTAATAGCGGCGACGACAACGGCAATAACGATTACTTGAATATACGCGTCAGTGATATACCGATCGGTAATCCAATTATGTTACACTCTATCAAATTACTACAATTTATACGGCAGTTAAGCAGTGATTCGCTTCTAAGTCGTGAAAGTTTGCCGCAATTAATGCCATCAAAACCATTACCAGACGCTAAGATCCCAACCAATGCTAACATTTCGGGTTTGGCTGTCAAACAACTGATTAGAAGAGCTTTGATAGTTATAATCTATCATTACGGCTATGATATGACCACCGAATCGATTATCGATATATTAGTTGACATTACGTGCGAATATTTGCGCGAAATGTGCGTGAAATTACGACACGCGAGTGATAGCAATGAATTGCGATCTAATAATGATTTCGTAGATGTTGTCGATCGAGTGTTT
Source organism: Phthiracarus laevigatus (assembly GCA_034700185.1). Lineage (NCBI taxonomy): Eukaryota > Metazoa > Arthropoda > Arachnida > Sarcoptiformes > Phthiracaridae > Phthiracarus > Phthiracarus laevigatus. The sequence continues at coordinate 34,974 of JAQIXJ010000427.1, forward strand.
CACGACATGAATGTCAATAGTTTTGAATGTTTACGTCAATACGACTTGGATTTGCGTTTATATAATCAAAACCTAATGCGTGAAGCGTTACGTAAAATTGGTATCAATGAGTCGATTAAATGTTCGGAATTCGGTTTAAAGTTATCCGACAAATCTCCGCTTCAAATCGC
>JAQIXJ010000428.1:0-35127 GCA_034700185.1 Phthiracarus laevigatus
GTTACGTTGAGCTAACTTATGGTGCTCTTCCTGTTAATTATTTAAACGAAAAAAATAAAGCTTTTTATATGTTAATTCCAGTTTGATTTATTAGATAATTAATTAACTTATACTTACGAGTGATAGACAGTGTACACCCTCGATGTGTTGGTGAAAGCCTGCGCCCAATGTTTTCATAACTAGCTTTATTCCTTGTAGTTTTAAACTAAGCGAAAAAAACGTTGAAAATTTAGAAGTATTGAGCAAATTTTTTTTATATATTATAGGCTTTTAATCGAGAGCTTACTTAGATAGAGTTTTAAGCAGCATATGAATGTGTTGCGTGGCTAACCATTGAACGCCTCCAAAAATTAATATTGTGTTTGTACTGTTTTCATAAGTTTTTATTCTTGAATAGAGAAAAAAAATAAATCATTTTCTCATTGATTTTATTTTTTATTGTCCGCAAACTGCTTATTAGTTTTTTTTGTATAATAATGCTCAGCGAATGTTCCGAACTTGATTATTATAGAGAACAACGAGAATAAAAATAACGAAAGTATAAAAAAAAATTTTTGTGATTCAATTGTAATAAAACTTGTCTAAATATAATTTTAGTTGTAAATAATTTTCTGACAGTCGATAATTTTCTAAGAGTATAATTTTAGAAATATGTAAAACTTTTTCAAATGCAAATCGAGAAACGTTTAGAAATTTCTACATTTTTTCAATAGAAAATTAACTGCAAAGAAATTATTTACGCTACATGTATAAATTATTCAGTTTTCTAAAAAAATCTAAACGGACTATTTCTGTACAGTGAACAATGCCTGCTAAAATTAAATTTTGATAAATCTGTTTCCCAAAACGAATACAGCATAAACTTTGGGCATATTAATTGAAATTGAATTTTTATGCTAAGGATTATTAAAAAGCTAACAAGTTCTCAAATAAAACATAATTAAAAATTTTATTTTATTACTGATATTGGAAACTCTCAAAAAATTTAGTATTATGGAGAAGTCTTAATACAGTAAGATTTCATTGTGTTTTTAATGGACTGAAATATTTAATGCTTATGTCAACCGCAATCACTTACGTCAATATATAATTAAATTATAGATTATATTTTCAGAATATTTAATTGGAGTAATTAAGTTTGGAATATAATTTACTTTATTCATAAAATTATTTCATTGCTTTTATAAACAGTTACGAATTAGTTATTAATTAAGATCTATCTTACTTTTCGAAGAGTTGATAAACTGCTTTATCGAATGATGGTCTTTGATTAGTAGGCAACCAAAATTTCGGATAATATGCAAAACTGATCAAAGTTTTCCCTCTATTCATATTGGGATAAATTTTCAAATCATGAGTTTTATCCCAGTCAACTAAAGTTCCATTAAGTTTTTCGATGAGATAGTGCATCATTCCGCGATTTGTGGAGTCGCCAACAAATAATAGCTGAATAATAGGAATGTCTATTATCGATAACATAAAAAATATTGTAAAAAAACACCTTTTTATTGGTAAGACACTTCGCGAGTTGTTTATGCGAAAGAGACGGATAGTGACAATTGTAAGGATCCCAACGAACTTCATGCCAAAAACATGACGATTGATTATCACAGCTGACACACGGCAAAGACCAGCGTCCACTCTGGGAACCGCTGTCACAAATCTTTGTTAACGACTGGCTATACAAATACATTCTCCAATCGATATAATTCGCTTCTCTAGTGATTCCGCACGAATTGCGTTCAAACACCCTCATATCACAGTCCTTTAGAAGGTATGCGACAATTAAAGTGATTTTTAATGAACCATAAAAATAGTGGTTTGTTATATATAATGTCTTACTTGCGTAAATGAACAAACACTGTGTGGCATATAAGGACGAAATTGTGGTGTTTTATGAGTGATTGGTAGACGATTAATGATCAATGTATACGTATTTATGACCCATGGCTCGGTGTGTGAGATATCGACCACAATAAATGATATCTTATTAACCCCAATACCAAGAGTATAATTTGTACTTCTATTTAAACAAAAAGAAAGTAACGGCAAACGAAAATAAAGTATCAATTTTCGTAACATATAAAAACTTTTTTCGTGTTCATTAATAAAAATCTATGTGTGTTCGCGTCAAACTCTATATAAACTTATATTGATTCACATGTTTTTATACTATAGATGTAATGTCTATATATGTGTATATGAATACCTGGAAGACCCGTATTTGTCATCTAATCTGACTTCACTTTGACAGTTGTGAGCTTTCGCTGAGACACTTATCAGTAATTGCTCGTACGTCGCATTTGCGTTATATTGGGTTACGAATGGCGAAAATGGAGGCATTAATTCCAGATTTGGATTCAATTCTATGTTTGCTAAATAAGGCAGCGTTAGTGGATCTGCAACAACAACAACAACAACAACAACTTAATGCAATGCGTGTAAACAAATACCGATTTGGGTATTTGGCAATTTTAAAATATCAATAAAATAAGTTTGGTTTCTAACCATCAGAGCATTCATTAATCACAGACGAATCAAATTCATTTTTAGCTATTAAGACGGAAGAAGGGGAAGAAAAATTGGTGATTTGGTCAACAAAATTTCCAGCGCTGTCACCAAATTCCTCGTCAATTAAATGCCGATAATAATACTTCTCTAACGACATGAGAAGCGAATGAAGATCAGCGGTTTTATGTACGGATGAATCGCTGGAGTGTGCAACTCTTGTAACAGCGATCATATTATTGAGTTGACCAATGAGTTCGATGATATTGTCGATACCTAAAGCTGGATATAGATTCTTAAATCCTTGCTTATTTAATGCCTCGCGTCTGGTTTGGAGCAAATAACTCAAGTCTGCGTTACTTAAGCACAAGTCGTGCGATATGTGGCAACTGATACCCATTACGCCAATATTATCGCCGATCACCTCTTCTAACGCTTCTGCGACATCATTAGCTACAGGAACTGCGGCACTAATTAAGCTAATGGTGTCGTCGAGTACTAATCGCTTAACTTTGCCAGAGTTTGGCGATTCGTCACTTTTTGATTGCTGCATATTTGGCTGTCCGTTCACTTCTAAGATAAATGGGTCTAAAGTACTATTTAGGATAATGTCAAATGCCATCAAATGAAAACATGAATCACATCTGCGATATATCACACGATCAGCCGAATTGATGTTATTGGACATTAGCATCGATTGTCTCTGCGCTATGAGCATAGCTTCGGCTATTAGTAACGTGTCGAGTATTACGCCGTCTATATTATTCACCGCTTTCTTCATCCTCTCTGACCCATAATTTTTGGTCACGTAACGCCAAAACTGCGATAACATCCATGTTCGGTCTGATATCTAATTATTTTTAGCGAATTGTTTTAGTACAAAACGGTAATCAAGTTTTTTGTAACTTAAGATAATTAATCAATGGTTAAAATGTACTCGTTTGTAGTTTCTGTCCTCTTCGTACCGATGATATACTAAGCCTTCGTTGTGCACGTAAGCTCTTAATGGTTCGATCGATGTTACGATTACGTATATTCGCAAATTCACTGTAAGCCCGAATACACGCAACGGATTTGCCACGTATTGCTGTACGACAGCGCGTTTTGTTGTGTATTCCCGTAAGCGATCTCTGCCTTCGTTTGTGAATATATTGATAAACTGTGGACCTGTGCTCGATTGGTGGCTATCGATACCAATTGGCTTTAATAGCCATTGAGCTGAGTATCCGAGCGCTAATTTAATAGGAAAACTTTTATATAAATGCGATAAATATGTTCGCACGTGAATATCAAGTAGAAATACCTTCGGCCACATCAATGAACTGTTGGTATTGTGTTGGCATCACAAAGCAAAGAGGAGATAATACTACGCTTTTCATAATAACTATTCAATAACAAGTTGGTTTGAAAAGAGAAAAAATCAAAACATTATTTTGTTGTTGTTGTGATGCAAATTCAAATCTTTTTTTATGTTCCAAATTTAAGATTAAAGTTTAGAAATAAAAAAGTCATCTAAAATGTTTGATTGGCTTACGCGGAACTTTTCGTGCTTCGCTCATAGTGGCGCAAAACGAGTCTTTCTTCCATAATAAGTTACGTAATCCCGGGATTCTATTCACTCTTTGATACGACTTTAATATTTGAAAGTCTTTTCTCTGCAAACAAACGCCGCCGTCTCCATCAGTGAATGCAAGACAAATTAGTATCAACCAATCTGTAAGATCTATGTCCAAAATAACAGACACAGATATAGAGAGAAAAAGTAATTTTCCGTAAAACTTTTTTCTCATCCAAAAGAAGCAGAACTCTATTGAAACTCATCGCTCAATAAATCTCTATATACTGTTTATATAGAATGGAGAATATTCTGTACGTATAGAATTAAATGTATTACCGGTTAAGTTTTGAGCGGTTGCTGTGGAAGCTCTTCGTTTGGAGCGAAGCCAATTTGGTGCATCGATGCTAAACTTATGCCTCTCAAGTGCCCATCTGTATAATGCAAAATCTCGAGATATAACACTTCTCTGGCCTCGAATCAGTGCCAGCTTTGAATATTTCCCATTCAATTGTGTCTTCTCTTCCATCTGCGAAAATAATAACAAATACATGCATAAATCGTACATCAATGTGTGTTTGTGTGCACTGGTAATCAAATTATAGATTTCACGTGTAGTTTCTACACAGCCATATATTTTCATTTAACGCCAATACTTTTGCATAGATGTGGGATATGTGTTTGCAAAGTTTCGCTGAATATAAAGTTAGTGCATGTAAATTTAATTTAAATCCCAGAGATAAATTTTTAATAAAATTTCAATTTGTATAAATTAAATAACGCTATGTAGGCTTTCGCTGCGATTTAACGTTAATATTCGATAATGAGATAAAATTTTTGCGTTGTTCACCGCAAAACAGATGCTCACAGTTTTAACTATAGTTTTATTAAATTAATCAAATTATTGTTTGCATTCAAGCATTTTCTGTTCATTTAATTTTTTCCTAAACCAAAAGCCAACTTATTTTCAAATTAATTAGATTAAATGCTCGGCAATATATTAATGGAAAGCAAATTGGATTTTGTAGATTTAATGTAGAAAATCACATAAATAGCGTATTCTTAATTAAAACAGAAAATAACTCAGAATGCGGTAAACATTAATCTATTTGTTATTCTATACTAATAATCACAAGATTTGTTATTTCATAATTCCTTTTTTATCAAAAAACTTGGATACTTTTGGCGCAGAGATTATGAAAAGCATTATTAATTAAAAAGAGATCTATTTTAGTCACAATAATTATTTAATTAATATTAAAAATTTCAAATATTCAAAAGTTCATAAATTTATTTGACCACATTACTTCCACTTTTTGAAATAAACTTTAAATTATCCACATTAAAAGAGCTATCAAATTAATTCAATTTTAATTCATGGGATCTTTTGAAACATGTTCTAATCTTTTAAAAAATTTTTATTAGAAACATTATCATTCTATCCATTAAAGAATATTAAAATACTTTATTTGAAACTTATTTATTTCTATTGCAGCTCATGTGTGATTTTTGAATTTCTGACCTTAAAGTATATTCTTTAGGCCGACTTTTAGGACATTTTTTTGCCAATTCAACTAAATTTAAGTTCAAATGTGTCTTTTTCCATATTTATTTCCTAAACATTTTATTCTATCAATAATCATAAGAATAGAATTTTAAAGTAACTTTTCATAAATTTTGTTAATAATTATTCTCGTTTTTCATTACTAAAATCATTGGTTAATCTGAAGTGATTGATGGCAATACATGTTCCATTGAGTACTATGTAATAAATTGTAATGAAGGTAATAAATGTCATTATTAAAAATTATGCGTTTTTATTGTAATACAGTAATTCATTTACAAATAGCACTATATTACACTAGTTTCAACAAACTGAAAGGCGAATCGAAATAAAACGCACAGTTTTGGCATTGGGTGTCATATTTTCAAAAGAAAGTGATATTTTAAAAGATTATAGAAAATACCGGAGTATAAAGAGATAATGAATGAAAGATAGGCGTCAATAAAAATATGAACCATAACTACATTGTTATACAGTATACGTATATATATATTGTTTTGATACTTTAAAACTGAAACATTTCTCTTTCTATTCCGTCTATATATTTCCCTATTTCTATCCACAAAGAACTTATTGGCAACTTTGGACTTATGTGTCTGTGCTTAAGAGTGTGGGATACAAACAAACACATAGTCAAAGTAAAAACTCTGTCTCCCTCTGGGATTTTTATAATAAATGTCGACATAAATCATGATTTTCTGGATAAACTTGTGTTCAGAATAGAGAGAATATCAACTAAAAGGAAGTGAAGAGAAAAAAATTGTAATAGAATTCCAATAAAGAAGGAAAGAGACAGATATTTTTTCCAAAGCATCGTATAAGTATTTTATTTTCATTTTTTAATATTCTTTTCATAGTTCGTTGTGCGTGTAATAATAGCGATGAATCGTCGTTAGGTTTTCCCTTCACTCACTCGTACTGTAAACCCAGTGAATAACCTGAAATTTTATCGCCTTTTTTATCAAACTCTCAGAAAAAAATTTAACATTTCAGTTTTAATAGTGTGATTTTTTACATTACGTATCGATAATTGAAGATTCTTTAAGCTCAATTCTTTAATCAACTTTTTAGAAAAGTGAAAGTGAAATAATTTGTGTGACTGTCTCTAAATTAAAATAAAATTAAAACCTTAACCATATTTTATTTTTTGAAAGAAATACTTAATAAAATTATTGAACGAAAAATTAAGTGTTTTAAGTAGAGGTTCAATTACATAGTAACTTATGATCATCAATAAAATAGTTTAAACCGTACAATACGATACGATTGGTAAGATTAAAATGTGAATTTCCAAACAAAAATAAGTTAAGAAGAAAAAAAACGTTTTTATCACATTTATTTTAAATGCCATTCATCAAATTTGACTATTTTAAACGTTAGATTTAATGAATTATCTATGATTTCATTTCAGAATGGAAAATATGGGTAATACCAAAATATGTGTACATTTAATATTATGTATATATTTTTTTCAATCATAAATTCGCGTTCACGTCTCAGTAAGCAAAAAATTTAATAAGATTATACTCGTTGCTATCTTTCTCTCTTACAGTATTTTTCCTCTTATAAATTAAATAACGTTTGCTTAAAAAATTCGATAAACACTCGCATACTTTAAGATGATTCAAAAATATTAAGAAAAGTATATAAACTTAAGAATATTTATGGGCGTTATTTGAATATAAAATATTTACTGAGATTGGAGTATAAGCTTAGTGTAATATAGCATATCATTTGTTAAAATGTCAAAAAGAGTGAATCATCGAATATATACTGTATCTCGAAAAATCTCAATGAGAGAGAAATTTGTTAAAATTATAGTGAAAACATTTTTTAGTTGTCTTATTTTTACAAAATTACAATAAACTAAACATTTAATAAAGATATATTTAATCGTAAATGAAAAAATTTGAATGACTTAATTTCAGTTCAATCGGAATCATGGGAATAATTTGGATTTTACGAAACCCTGTTTTAATTAAAAAATCGAATATAAAATAATTCCAAACTGATTATTGGAAGCGAACTTCGAAAAACTAATTAATTTATTTACTTATTTTATATTTGATAAACATTTATTTATTTTGAAACATTATTTGCTACAAAAGTGAATCATGATAATTACTGGAGTGATTGTTGTTAAGCACAAATGCAGACAAGCGTTAATAATATACGCGAGAGGTTTTGGGAGAATGGGTTTACGATAAACTTCATTAGCGATTTAGTCAACAAAATTAATGCATGCTTTATTGCATCTAACATTACAATTAACACTGGCATACCATAAACCAGTATCGCTACAGTACAGTATGTCTATCATATATTTTATCATTAAACAACTATAGTAAACTTTTTGGCTTATTTTGGAGATGATAATGTCTATCAACTTAAGCAATTTTACTAAGGATTCGTGTATACGTAAATTTTTTATCGAGGCTCGGTTTACTGTCGGCGCTCGAGCGCCTCATGAAATAGAGTGCCATATTTTTGCCGAGCTTTTGCATCAATGTTTTTAGTTAAACAGTTTCTATTAATGCAATGCAGAAATTCTATTTTTCCTTAACTTTTGAATAAAGAATTTATAATATTTGTTAGTATATATATTAGTGCTGTAATCTCTACCTAATAGATCACTAATGTGTTAATTATTATTTTATATATTATACGTCATTGATATTTGATTTAGTGTCACAGCAGTTCTCATGTTACTGTAACATTTAAATTTGACCAAAACAGTAACCATTTTTATGGTTAAATGAAAATTTTGTGCAATAAATCCATTTAATATTAGGGATAACTGACGCGCATTTCATTCTGCGATTAGTGGTTAATGATGTTATCATAAGAAATGGTCACAACAACAGTAAGAATAAAATTTAGTTTATTAAATTAACTCATGAAAACTTGCTTCGCGTTAGCTTTTCGTCAAAATAATTTAAGTTTTGAGTATAATTGTGATTTCGTAACTTTAAATTACTGCACGCATTCATATTCATTTTAATCCATTAAACTCGTAATTTTGTTAACTCGTAAATTCATATCAAATTTAATTTTGTTAACATTCTATTAAAAAAAAGTTATACCGTTAACTGCACTCGAAAACTAAATAATTATATTAATTGTTTTCCGGGAGTTTTAAAATCATTGCACTAATAATTAAGATTCATAGGAAGATTGAAAAGAACATATATTTTTAAAACATAAATGATAAAATATTAATATATAAATTTCAATAAAAATATTGTATTTGCTAGAGAGTCAAAATGATAGCAAATGCTACTTTTTTATTTCTTAAAATCTAACCATATAGTTGTAATATGTGCACAAATTACATAGTTTGAAGTAGTTTAGCTCCATTTGATTAAATATATCCATAGCTGTCAAAATTATTTAATAGTTAATTTTATTTAACAAAAACTTTTTAAAACTTTTGTTTTAAACGTTTTATATTTTATATATTTGGAGCTTTCGGAGAGCACTCTCCTCTTCATCGGCAAATTCAAGCGAGAGTAAACAAGTTTCACGGCTATTCTCAATTTGCAAAGTTCTACTTTGAATACAAAAACCCTGTATTTGCTGATGAAGAAGAGAGTGCTCTCCGAAAGCTCCAAATATATAAAATATAAAACGTTTAAAACAAAACAGTGTCTTAAAAAATTAATAAATAAAATTAACTATTAAATAGTTTAGCTCGATTTATAAATGCTATTATTTGATATTTTCAATGATAATTGCTATAAAAGCTATAAATACTATTTTTTCCGAAACAGAAAAATTGACGTTAAAATCTTATTGGGTTTTGTTGCCCCTTCCCAAAATTTTTTCATAGCCCTAAAAAATTTCTAATAATTATTTTTTTTAATTTTTAAAATTTCTTAATAAAATAAACTATTTCTTACTAAAAAATATAAATCTATTCTAAGTGTTATTTTTTTCATTCATTAATGTTATTATTATATGCTATAAATGCTATTATTTTGACTCTCTATTATTTTGACTATTATTTAAAGTGGAACATCTTAAACACATATTAATTTTGGATAATTATATAACTGTTTAAGAGTACAGTAATGAAAAACGTTGAACTTTTCTTAATATATATTTTAAAAGCTTATCACACGCTAAAGAGTTAATTTAACATATTCATTAACGAAAATATGCATAATCGTTATTGTTTTGTACACACTCAATAAACTGATTTTAATTGATTATAGTTTTTTCCCGAATATACCATATTAGTAAATTGTAAACTGAAAGTAGAAAATGTGATTTGTTGAAAAACTTAATAGATTTAATAAACTAGAATCTAAGAAAAAATTTGAATATGAAATGTAGATTTCTAAATATCACTTTACTATATTTAATTGGCAATTGAATCAAAAGTTTTCCCATTTAAACTAAAGTTTAGAATATATTTTTAATTAGACTGCAAAACAGAATTCTAGATAAAGGCAATACTCTAAATGAATGCCTAAATCCTATAGAAGAAACTTTTTGTTTAAACTTCATTAAAATCGAGCGATTGAAAGAAAATATTTATCTTTTAGGAAAGCAGTACATGTGCTGTAAATTTGAACCGTGTTTTGATTGTGACTTGTGATTTGAATATCCAATTTGTAAACCAAGTCTGCATAATATCGTATTCAAAACAAAACTTTTACGCAATTTATTTCAATTCACCACAAATTAATGTAAAATATTCCTATAAAGTTAGGTTACAGTAATATTTGAAATTAGAAAAATTGAAATCACTGTATTTTAACGGTTTAATATATTTATAACATGAATAACTTTTTAGCAGTAAATGTTCGGAATAGCATGAAAAATCTAAAGATTAATGAATAAATAAATCTTTGGGACATTTTTTGTTCTCATCTACGCTTTTGGCACATATTTATGATGTATGATATTATACAACGTTGCTGTAATGCTCTCCCAAACTTCCCTCTCACTCCAGTTTTAATGCATTTGCTTTTGTATTCCATAACATATACAGTATTACGAGTTATGTTAAGCATGAATCCGTTGTTGTAAATATAGATGTAATTTTCTTGAAAGCTCATCATATTAACTGTTTATTGTATTACCAGTGTTCGCTTTTATTGAGCATTCTTTTCATTTTTATTTTTTATTGAATAACAAAAAAAGGTTTCTCGACTTTTGTGTAAAAATATTTAAGGCTATACGCACGCTGTTTAAAAAAGTTTAATTATACAAAAAAAGATATCGAATGAAAGCGGTGTTAACGTGTTTGTTCAGTATTTGTGAACATAATAAAATTGAATATTTTGGCCATATTTGTCTGTTCACCGAAAATTCTAAAAAACGAGTTTAATACACTTTTTCAAACAACAATGACTCCTAACGGTATTATTATATATCCTATAATAAGTTTTTAGGCATTTTTTAAGCAAAATAATGTCCAATTAACATAAATTGATGCGATTTTTTAATTTTGTAATTAATTAAAATAAAACGAATGGTTGTAGGCATGCCTCGTGACAGCGCTTAAATTTTTATGTTACTCTAGCTAGTAATTAGATAATCTAATTGCATAGTAGTATCTATCGAATGCAACTCAAAATGTTTAAAAATAGCCTTATAATTTATTTAGAAAATCAATTTACAAATGCAATATTCAAAATGCTTTATAACAGTTAAGAGCGATATAAAAATTTAGGATTAGTGTAGGATTTAGTAAAAAAATGTTTTTTTAAACTTCACCCAAACCCCCTGTGGGGCAGCCATTATGCACGTATTTAAATATCTATAGCTGTATTGTATTTATTAATAATATTATTAAGCGCAAAAATGTGTTTAATACGAGATTCTAAACTTGATCAAAAAGGTCTATTTTTATTTTAAGTTTAATATGAATGAATGACATCAAAAATAAGTCGGAAATATAAAATTTTCGTTTTGTAATATATATATCAAATAGAAAACAAAACGATTTTTTTAATATTTAATATCAAACTAAAGATTTGTTTTCATTATAGAAATATGAAGAGATTTCTATAAAAAACGCATTTTATAGAAAAAAAATGTTATGAACGTTTTAAATATTTATGATTTCGAATCATATACAATATGAACCACAAACCGTATAATATGCATGCATAAAATTTTAAACATTGCGAGAATACTAAATTTAATTAACTGAAACTAAAATGAAAAAATTATGAAAGTTTCATTATATTAAACAAGAAACTTAACACAAAAATTACAAATTGTTTTCTCGGAACACTTTTTTTCTTTATTTAATTTTCATAAATAAAATTAAATCGATAAACGCATTGTAAAATCTTTATTTAGTTCTCCGTTTCTGAACTGTTCGCCAAAATTTGAACCCAATGCATATAATTAAATTTTAAAATTTAGTTTTAAATCTGTCAATCTATAAAATGAGCTAAAGATAGGGCAAAATTATTTACTGTAAAATTATTAAACAATCAAATTGATAGCATAAATAGAAACTTTAGAAGTGATTTTAAAAAAAAATTTATTTTAAAATGTACACAGATTTTTTAATAAGAAAGAAAAGTCTGGGCTCTCAAACCGATTTTGAGGGATACTACTTTTCCAATATCAATGCTATATTCGATTTGAGGCAGATATTGCCGCGGGTCTCTAGTTTTTTCAATTTATAAAAAATCACATCAAACTTTCAGGAATTAATATTCGTTCCTACTAAAATAAGCGTTCTGAACCTGCGCATTGTTAACATTATAAGTAAAGCCGTTATTGTTTACACATGTACACTACGGTAGAGTGAGAATGAATGCGGTGAATCCGCGGGATGGATAACATGGTATTCGGAAAATACTTGTCTCTAAAATAGTATCATTAATTTTAAGTGTATGAAAATTTTTTACAAAATATAGTATGCCCTATAATAGACTAGAGATGAGAATTTGTCTGAGCCTCAGCCTATTCGGTAGGTTCTAGGCTTACAGGTTAGAAGTACTGGTTGGCTTAGGCTCCAAAAAATACTATTGGCTTAGGCCATCCTATTTTTTCATACGGTTTTCTTAGGTTATAGGCTCGGAACAAAAATTAAAACTTAAAATTTATAACTTGTTTATACCCATTATTAAATACAAATACAGTAAGAATGATCATTTGTAAAACAACCCATTTAACTCATTTTCAAGCGCCACTCATTTAAAATTTCGAAAAAATTTTCTTCACTTGTTTTTTATTAAAGCCATTTGCATATTTGAGAATTATGCCAATTTCTAAGAGCCTCGAAGCGTTATGCCACCTATTATTGTTTTAGGCTGTAGACTAAAGCCTTAGCTTAAGTAAAATCATATGTTTAGGCTGTAGACTGAGCCTGAGCCTAAGGTTAGGCCACCTCAATTTATCATCTCTATAGACTATTCGCTCGAGCGTTTGCTTATGTAAAATACCAATACTCTGTGAACGCGTTTGGTACAGGTATGTCATCCGCTTGAATGTTGTGCGCTATACTGTATTTTTAATTATGAATGAAATTGTTGTAATAAAGTAACCTTTAAGGGGAAGCAATAATTGTAAATGTTTTATAAGTTTTTGATTTTCTGATAAGAAATAACAAATTAAAAATAATGAACTTATAAAAATAAATAATTAAGATGTTTTGTTATGTTTGAGGCCAAACACTGCCATATGCTTACTGTCAACCAAACATACGCCTAACATTCTTTCGATCACATTTTTAAATATATAATTAATATGAATTACATTAAAGTTAATGACTAAAAATATATTAACGTTAATAGTATTGCTTAAATTTTACTGAACTTTACTGAAGAAAAGTTAATGTTTTATTAAAACGGTGAGTTGAAGTCAATTCTCAATTCTATGAAACTGTGATAAGCGCCAAATAATTATATTCAATAAAGTTTACGTTATTTTGCGTATAAATTGAGGTATCATTTATAAGAATGACAAAAAACAAGTGTAACGCACTTTATATTACGCAGTTATAAATTTTATTTGAACACCTATTTTATCTAAAGCTGACACACAACTCTCTAACGTAATATTGGTTTTGATTGATTTTGATTTTCAAATACTAGCGTTCAAATACACGTTTACTTAACTCCGGGTTTTTTTCTTTTAGCAGATTAAACCAGAGATCAGAAAATTTGATATAAACAAAATACTGAAAGCATAGTATTAATCACATTTGCCTTCCATTTGGAGTTAACCATATTTTTCTAAATGGTTACATAAACAGTTTACTTATTCCAAGGAAGTGTTGAAAATTCATAGATTAATGCCCGCGAAACAGGATTTTCTGCGGAGAGAGAGAGAGAGAGAGAGAGAGAGAGAGAGAGAAAACTAAGACTGTAGTATAATTTTCGCTCAGCTTTAATGCTGATCTTGTAAAAACAAATCATTATTTTAGTTCTCCCTTCTGGCTTTTAAAAATAAGAAAAATAAACTTTTATATCACTACAGTAAATTCAAAACGCAAATATAGCGTTATATAACGTATTATCTCAGACCGGTTTGAATTTATAGACTTTTTTTGTAATCCAGATTTTGTTTGCGTTTGTATTTAATTTAGCGAGAAAAAAGTTGAGAAACTTTTTTAAGTAAAAAATTCAAAGCTAACATTAATTCATCGAATGCGTTATAACTGCAAATAAAGTTTTCAAAAATCGGAATTTGAAAAATCTTTTGGTTAAATATACTATGCATTAATGTAATTGATTATTTTGTGCAAAGCAAAAATTCTATTTAAATAATTTTAATAGTAATTAGTAAAAGGGCTAATATTAAGTGAATAAAAAATGATAATACTGGATTAAGTGGATAAAAAAGATTTTAATACCAAATCAGGCGTTTTACACTTATTTCCCAAAATTATTGACGAAAAATTAATCGCTATTCTGTTATAAGAATTTAAGTGAATCTCGATTACAAAATCGTGTAAATGCAAACATGATTTTTCCAAATTCAAGTTTTTATAAATATATTCAAGATTTAGAAAATAGTGCGATTCTGAGAGATAATCGACAAAAAATTTATAAATATTATTTTCATTTGAAACCTTAAACATGTATTTCAAAATCTGAAAAACTATACGCCGATAAGGATGGAATAAAATTGAAATTTTATAATAAAAAATGCATTCTTTGTATTCTCATAAAAATAGAAAATAATAATTTTCTATCTTTACTGAAAAATCGTGTTGCATATAAAATATCTTACAACATATGAAATTTTTATATGCTTATATATCAGAAAAAATTTGATGCTCTTATTGATCCGAGAATAACATAGTATACAGCCGTACATAATGCCTCCTGTTATTAGTTCTTTAGCCAAATCTCCGGCGTCTAGAGAGCTCAGTAAAGTTAAAACTTGTAAACACAAGATTTATATTTATGTACGGATTTAATAAGATATGTATTATTCAATTTATTATTTTTCACCGGATCTCTGAAATTACAATTTCCTAGAAAATTGGACAACGGGAAAATAAAATAATGAAAATTTTATGAACATTTGGGCAATAAATTTTAATTATTATAAATTATAAATAATTTCCCACTCGGAATGAAGCACAAAATTGCTGGAAACGGTTATTTTCAAGCACATACGCACACGTCAGCGACAGTAACATCACATCACATCACATTTACGAGACACACATCTCTTGATTAAGATTCATTGAACGAGTTGTTTATAGAGTGGAAACAGAGAGAAAATATTGGATAAGTTTTTTTTTGTTATACCGTAGAATTTTTTTCGGATAATGTGATCACGTCTCTGTGCCGTAAAAGGGTTTTAATACCCATATTAGAGATACGCGCACAGACACACATAAAATCACCTTAAAATGTCATCACTAGTGCGAGAGTGCGAAAAATACATAAGACTTTTCTGAATAAATAAGGATTATATTATCATTTTATTTTATTTATGTTAGTTTTTTCTGCTCGCAAAAACAAAAGTTTCCGAAAAGTTTTTTTGCCTCATATACTGTGCTATTGTTTCGCATTTGCATACATTATTTTATATGGTAATATACATGAAACGGCAAAAATCCTATGATTAACGAAGTTCTAAACTCTTTTGCATAGGATTAGTCTCTAAGAGAGTTAATGGAAAAAGGATTTCGCGTTTCTCTCCCCTAATGCTTTAAAAACAAACGAAACCTCAAAAGAAACTGACGATTACGTTTGATACTACTGGCGCGCAATATTGAAAACTATAAAATTAGAGCGCAAGGGATTATTAAAGTTAACTTTAAATACGATAACAACCGCCAAAAATTTTTATGATGAGGTTTTTAATGATATGCGCATTATATCATCATAATGCTAGAACTAAAGCAGGAAAAGAATAAAATGCTTCAGGAGTTTATTACGGCATAGAACATAACACTCACAACACAAACAGCAAAACAACGCCGAAGTTCGCGAAAAGAGCATAAAATATTCATAAAATACTTTAAGCTTATATATGATAATATAGAATATACGGTATATTTTTGTGCCAGAGATCTCAATACGATTTCTCTCCGAGTGAAGAAACAACGCATTTCAGTGCTTTAGTAAATCCAATAACGCCAGAACTACTAAGTCTAAGCGAAAGAGAGTGAAGAATGAGAGAGAAAAAAGTAAGTAAAAAACAACAAACCAAGAAAAGAGATCAATACGCTGTAGTTTTGGCCAATTGTTTTAAAAACGCTAAAAATAAAAATTTTTATAACGCACAGAAGATGAGGGTTTAAACAGATTTTTTGTCTGAAGAAAAGTTTTTTTCCATTCGTTTTCTGGTGGTTATAGAATAATGCTAATGATATTTTTTTCAAATATAAAATATATGAAACAGTGAACGAACGTTGTGGTGCATTATAAAAATTAACTGTTTTGTATGTTTTAGTTGTGGTGGCATTTTGGGTGTGTCTCCATAACAGACCTAAATATTACATGTCCTTTTTCAACAAACAACTCAAACTGTGGAGACTATTTTTTCGGGATGAGCAAGCATTCTCTCTCTCTCTCTCTCTCTCTCTCTCTCTCTCTCTCTCTCTCTCCTCCATTGCTCTAACTGTCGAGATCATCACCAAAAGTCTATCATAGCTAATGGAATATTAATTTTCTGTTTAATATTATAAATGCATTTACTAATGCAATACTTGAACAAGTACTTCAACTAATGTTTGAATAGCTAACTCTGATTTTGATTCATTTCTGGCACTATCATCAAAGAGTAAATCAAAACCAAAAATAGCAAAAAAAAATCTTTTTTATCCAACAATATAAAAAATATGTGCTGAAGAAATATATATTTACGCATATATTTATTATTTAACAAAGGTTTCAAAGATAATTAATTTTTCCAACCCTCACACAGCCACTACCAGTAGTCACTCACTATATGCAGCAAAAGTAATCAAAAAAAATTAAATAGATGAACACAAAGATCAACAAAGTAGTAGTAAAAGCATTGGGCCATACATTTGGTATATATAATACTTCTTTT
This sequence comes from Phthiracarus laevigatus, assembly GCA_034700185.1. Lineage (NCBI taxonomy): Eukaryota > Metazoa > Arthropoda > Arachnida > Sarcoptiformes > Phthiracaridae > Phthiracarus > Phthiracarus laevigatus. The sequence goes on from JAQIXJ010000428.1 coordinate 17,115, forward strand.
ATTAAATTAATTTTCTTGTATCAAGTAATCTATAATTTAGTGAAAGGCGTTGCACAGTATGTTCGAGTATACCGTGTAATCTATGATGAAACTAATTTATAATATATTACACATCATATTATTGTATAACCCATACGCTATAGTCATTCTCGCTCTCGTTTTACACAACATAGATGTATACCACACGAGACGGTAATTGAATTGAATGTCATTTATATAACAAGTTTTTTTGCCCGAATCTTTTTCTCGCCGCCTTTCATAATATTTAACGATATTTAGCATTTTTTTCGCATCGGTTTTATTGTTTTTATAAAGTGTTCGTAAGTCATCACCGGTTAAAATTGTTTATTGATTTAATTTCCTTTTTTGCGCATTACTTAGATTTAATATTTATTTATTTAATATTTAGCATCTTTTATTGATGCCTTAATGGTTCAAATAAGTTAAGCTAATACGCCATTAAACAATCGCAATCGCAAATCCTTTCAATAACGAAAAACTTGAACGCAATGTCATTCACTAAAGCGTTTGACACACTCTTTTCGTTGAAAATTTATTAGAGGCTGCGAATAATTTGATTTACGTTTACGCGAAACAAAAAACGTTACAGAAATTTTTTTTAGAATAAAATAAATTAAATGCATTTTTTACGTCAGTGACAGCAAAGACAAAGTATTTTTAGCAGAATGATGTTAAGGTGTGGAAAGTAATAATCAAAATTAACACGAAAAACAAGTTTGTCCATTAGTAGAAGTTTATTTTGACTTTGGTTTATTTTATTATAGGGTAGTTCTTTCTGACATAAACAGCCTCTTTTATGCGAACAAATAGGACTATTTTAATTCGTGAAACGGTCCAAAACTGACCATTAGAATGCATTCCATTTCTTTTAATGAATAAATTTATTGCAACTCTACGTAATAAACCTAAATTAACCATTAGAAAAGACTACAATTGCGGAAATACTTTTGAAGCGTATAGAAATGACAAATATATGAGCTCAAAGATCGCTAAATCAGGATGAGTTTTAAAAATTTTTATTCCATTATAATGATTAGAAGGAAAAGTTATCAAATAAATCATAATATTTTTAGGACGTTCTTGGAATATGTATTTTACTGAAAAGTAAATTTCAAATAATATAGTTTTATAACAAAATAATTATAAATAAAAATACTACATAAAAAATAAAATTAATTAAACCATCGATGGAAATTATTATAATTGAAAATTTAAAAGAATTCATTTCAAGAACTTTGTCTAGAAAAATAAATTTGTCTGAGTTTTCTACTATTTCATAATTATGAACTTTCAGGATTGCTTGGCGTCACGACAGTAAAGGATTTCTATATCGTGCTATCGAGCATAAGATGTGTTTATCACATTCCGGTGATTTAACCAAAGTGGTACAGGAATTAACACATACCTATTGACGTTTTGTCAAAGACAAACAACTAAGGAGTACAATAATCGACATTATAACCAGTGATGCATACGCTCGGTAAAATGAAAGTGTTCAACGCTCACTTTCAATACGTGCTCGAGCATTGAGTTTAAACCGAGCGTCAATTTTATGTGAATTTTTAATAAAAATTTTAATTCAAATTACTATAAATTTAATTTCACATATAACTTTTTACTCAATTAAAGAATGATCAAATTTATAAAAAACTTTTTAACAAACTTTTCTAATTTTAGGCAACCAATTTTTTATGATTTAAATTAAATATGAAGTATTAAATAATTTTAATCTGTTGTTGCTCAACCTTCACTCTCCAAAAAACTAACGTTTGAAGTAAAAGTAAAATAAAATTGAAATTAATATTGCCAAAAGTAAAGAAAAGACAAATTATTTGACTTTTACTTTTAAAAAATTGTATTAAAAAGCGAAATAAAAAAGTAAAAGTAAAATAAATATTTTAATTTCACTTTTGCTTTAAGCAAAAATAAAATACAAGCAAAATTAAAGATTCTAATAAAAGCAAAAGTAAAAATCAAGTAAAATTAAAAATAAAACAAAAAGAAAAAGCAAAAGACAATCTAAATTAGAATAAAACTGAAAAGCAAAAGTAAAAGAAAAGTAAAATTAAAATTTGAAAGTTAAACAACACTATTTTAGAGTGAGATTAATTCTTAGGAAAAAACTAATTCTATGAGTATTAATAAGATTAAATTCTAAGTTGTTCGAAACTTATTCAATTATATTCTCGAAAGAAGAATAAAAACAGGTCAAAAGAATTTTGCAAATTCAACTTCTATTATATTTTTTTATCAGAGTTGAGTCTTCAGATATGTGGTCAAGACTTCTAATACAGTTCAGGACTGAATTAGTGATTATCTATAGTCATAAGACTCGGAATCAGACTTCAAACAAAAAACTTACTCAACATGTGAGTGAGACCATGTGAAAAAATTCATAATTAATTATATAAAATTAGAGATTAATTTTTAAATATTCATAATACTGTTATTTAGGATAGAAAATCGATATTTTTCTCGAGTATAATATATCAAAAACTGACCTACAGATCAATTTTGAGCGTCGACAATGAACATGCTCTGAAATGTCTGTTAAAAATATTTTAATGTATGTTTTTTTCTCACTTAAAAAGTATAAAATTTCTCTTAGTTATAATGGCCAGATGCTTCTAAAAGCAAGCAACAATTTAAAATAGCAAACCAAACCCACATTTGTCTAAAGTTAAATCAGTGTGAAATTTAAACTTAACTTTTAGTCCTAACAATTTTTGTGATGTTATTTAACGGACTTTAAATAAGTCAAATTTAAAATTCTGTAAAATATTTAATCATGTTATTAAAAATCCTAAAGAGGTTTGCTTTCTTGGAGAACTTGAGTTGTAATAAATTCGCCAATATTTAAAAACCTTTGCAAACTTTACATTTATTTGCCATAAGTAAGTTAAAAATTAGGAAAGTTAGCGAAAGAAATAAAACAAGTGGTAAACTGAAGTATTAATAATTTAATTACGACCTTAACAAAAGCTATTGCACTCCCGTTTTATAGCATTGAATGCATTCTAAGTGGCAGCTCTTTCTCATTATATAATTAAATAAAACATTAAATGTTTTTCTTCCTTAAAACGCGCAAAAAAATCTTATATTTCGGGCGTAAAATAACAAAACGCGAGAAAGTTTTCACTTACTTCGCGTAAAAGTTTTTCTAGTCTTTTATTGGAAACCGATTGATAACCAGATGCGGCGAAACTCGCGACGCTATTCAATCGATTAATAGTATTACTATTATTTGATGGCGAATACTGTGATAATATGTTACGCGCCGATAATTGTTGAAAATTCCATGGCATACCATCTGCAATATAGGCAAACAATTTGTACAAAAAAATATGGGTTCGTGAATAAATAACATTTTGATAGCAAGTGCGGCAAAGTTCTTTTTTTTCGGTACATTTTTCGAGTTTGTAGTGAAAAATAGATCGAACGTAAAATAAAATTTCGTGTTTTGAAAGAGAAAAAAATTCATATATTTATTCAGTTCAATAACAGATATGCCTTAAACCTAACGCACTCGAAATTCTTTAAAAAACGTTTTCTGACCACACTTTGCTCATAAACTGAATATTTTTACTTATTCTTTGCTTATATATATATATATATAAGCTTTATATAGAAAGTAATAGTTTAAGAAAAATAGGTATACCATTAAAAATTGTTCGCTGAAGTGTTGGCGATGCGTCAAATAAATAAGTTGTCAGATATAGCGATATACACATAAAAGTGCCGATTATTAGTGCCAACTCTCGCAGCGATCGAACACGAGTGAAATTTAATATATGTCGATAAACGTATCGCCACAGCATTTTCAGTTTCAGATTCCTGTTTTTTTGCTTAACCACTTCGAATATGAACAAAGTATTCACTAAAAATTTTAGCTAAGTTTCCTAATTTTATTTACGACTGTCAATAGCAGAATATGCTCAGAGCGCAGAGCCAAACACGATTCTAATATTTTCATATGCGCAGAGCCATACACCCTGTAAAAGAAAAAATAGTATGAATAAAAAATTGGTAAATCAGTTTCAAAAATTTACTTAAATGATTAGCAAAATTTTCGAAAATAAATTCTAATAACGAAATACTGTTTTAAGCGTAGACTAGAAAATTTTAAAAGTTAAGTTTGCATAATTTATTCAATGGAGCCACTCATTTATGCAGACCCGTGATCACCCGGTATCTCAAGATTGAAATTTTTTAGGTAGAAAAGCATCATTTTATGTATACATAGCGTAGTTCGGTTCTTATTGTTTTTTTTTGTTAATACGTTATGTATTAGAGTGTTGTTCATTCCTCTCACGTTCACCAAATAAAAGCGCAAATCTTATTTAGTCATTGGCTTTACGTTAACTGGTATTACAATACAGTAGAGCATCTCTTTTTATAGCGTATGAACATTTCTATGTAATTTAGTTTAATATATATAATTTATATATAAATCCATATTTAACCGATTCATGTACAATGAAATCATAAAATCTGCGGTCACTCTCTTTCTCTCCAATTTTGTTACAATTCATGGCAATCAAAAACAAGAGCGACTTCATTACTTAGTTTACTTTGTTTCACAAAAGTTTTAAAGAAAATTTAACAAATTTCCAAAAAATTAGCGATGAATTGGCACAATTGATCGCTTAAACATAATGCGTTTATTTTGGGAAACACGCGAAGTTAGCTAAAACTTGCATACTGTACAACACATAACTAAATAATGAGTGGTGACCACAATAACAATAAGTAACAAAATTGATATCCGAGTAAAGTATAGCACGAATCACACGAATTGAATATAAAAACCGAAATCTCGTATAATAGTTAGATCACACTATGATTTTGGTTCATAATATGGTTCATGAAATACTACCACTACTTTTTTTATATCGAAATAAAGAAAAAAATAACATAAATTCTTTTCTGTTTTCTTTCAAGTCTTCGTAAAAGCGTTTAGACTTGACTTTTGTCGTAAACGTCTGTCTCAACGCTACAAATAAAGCATTAATATTATTGGGAAAGAAAAATAAATCATTTTCTGTGAACTATTTACTGATTTTAGTCAACGTTTAGTCTTTTTTGTTATTTTCTATTAAAACATATAAAGATTTTTCTTTAAAAAAAGGTCGAGAGAGAGAGAGAGAGAAAAAAATTTCTCTTAAGAATATGGTGTCAAATTTCTATATAATTTTTTGCTAAATATGTAAAAATTAAAGCATAGAAACTTATCGATTAATTTGATCTCATTAAAGAATATTTTATTTCATAATATTATGCCATTACATTAATATAACTTAAAATGAACCTCAAATTACAACATATTTTCGATTTTATGTTAATTATGTAGTGCTGTAGAGAGAGAACAAAAATAAAAAAATTTGGTTTTATACTAAGCTTATAATTAACTACTAAATTAATTACTATTATCAGATATCTATGAATTTATATGAATGTTTTAGAGTATGTGCAAACTACTGAACAAATTTTTCAAAACTGATTCCAGTAATAGAACTCGAATGGTAACCCAATAAATAAGTATTTAAACTTAAATTTATCTAGATTAGTGGAGAACATTTCGCAAAAGAACTTAAAAATGTTAAGAATTATTTCCGTAAGATGAAAACTACTTCAGACAATTGCTAGTCTATCAATATGAGCTAAAACTTTTTGGATTTTTTAAAAAAAGTTTCATTATTAATATTTTAATATAATAATGGCAAAAAAACGAAAAGAGGTACGAGGCAATGACTGGTTTCGTATTTTTGCCATGCTATAAACTAATTAGTGCTAATTAAAATCACGTGTTTTACTGAGTGCAACGCTAACTGTCATTAATTTTCGAAATCTATGATTTTTTTTGAAAACGTGAGGGGTTTACAGCCATAGAAATAGTTGGAGTTCAAAATGGTAGATGTCCTGTTAATTTTATTATTCCGATTTGCTCGACGTATTGTTAATCAACTTCCTAAACATTCTCTTATTTTGTAATTTTGTAATCAACATTCAATTACGTAATAAATGCATAAAATAATATTTATTACCGTAATATAAAATTGTGGTTAGAGTTGAAAATTTCAGTGAAATTTTTAAATGATAATTATATGTAATTCTCGATATCCAACTTTATATAACTTTACTAAAGGTGATAATATGATAGATCTGTCAAAATATATAAATCGAATCATTAATTAAATTTGTAACTTTATTTTACTGAAATATAGCAATTAGATAGTTTAAACGATATATAAAAATTTTACTCATATTTACTAATTTTCATGGTTTTTATCTGTTTCCCACAAATCATAATTACATACAATTTTTTAAATATCTTTATTGTTATGACGTTTCAAATTTATGAATTTCTATTAAACAATTTTATTTGAGCATAAAAGTTTGAGCTGAAGTCTAAGTTTGAATTTCATAACATTAATCTTTATGGTGGAATTAGATGGAAATCCCATTAACTCTTCTGCAGTAATTCGAAGTAGAAGTAAAAAAGTTGAACGGATTCTATCTAAACAGATAAATGATACGGCGATAAATGAAATGATAAACAAGAAATATGCTTTGTTGTATTGAAATTTTGATTCGTCATGAAAAAGTTTATGAGTAATCTTTCTATTTTTCGGTTTTATTGTAATAATAATATAATAGTAATTCTAATTTTTTATAGTTTTAAAGATATAATTTTATAATATATTATAATATAATATAATTTATATAATATAATTTTATAATTCTATTTTTTATATAGAAGTAAAAATATGACTGTAAAAAATTGAGATATTATAGTTTAGATGATTGTTGTTTTCTAGTTTAACGTTAATATACTGTAGCTTAAAGCATCTGGAAATTAAACTTTTAGCGAATTGTAATTATTTCTCACTTCGAAGCATCTGTAAATTTTATGTCCATTTGTCGTTATTATGTAATATCGTTGCTTAAAAAGTATTCACTAAAAAATTTTATTAGTCAAGTCTCCGTAATTTTATTTACGACTGTCAACAGGACTGCATAGAAAAGTTAGGTATTTTCAATGAATCTTCTTATAATTCATTTGAATAATGAATATACCAATTATAACAAAATAAATTAATTTAAGATAATAAACATTTTTTATACATCACCAAAAAAACTTTAACACAATATCTCCAAAAAATGGTTTTGTTGGATTTTCAATAAATTATATTATTAAAATGAAATAAAGAGTTTAATCACTTACCCTCACATACTGACAATTTACTAAATTGTATGCAATAAACCTCAATATGATAAGGAATATTCAAACATTCGTACTCATACTGTAGTGAACACACATCTGACATAAAACTTGAAAGCATTATTGAGATCACTGCGAGAATATTTTGAACGCGTGTGTGAGTGTGCGTTGGATTCGCTGTGAAATAGTTGTGGAATACGAGTTTGCCTGCGATACTGTAACTGCAAACGCACCCATAACACTACAAATTAAACCTGCGTACTAGAATAGTAAACGGCTGCCCGAAATGTCCGGCTCGGCTCACGCCAGCTTCCCCTTATAACTTATCAGGTCGGGCTTTAAAATTTTTAAAATAATGCGCGATTAAATTTTATATATTATAGGTATTTAAATCAAAATCGAAATACAACTTTTTCCTTAACTAAATAACACAGACTTTCGCTCTCTTCAGCAACTTCTGTACTCTTCTGGTTCTCAGTGTTATAAACATGTGTTTAGTTTCAATTTATATCTGCAGTTAAGTAAATCCTGAATTTGGTGGCATAGCCTTAAGTACAGCACTTGATTATTTGACATTACATTAGTACAATAAATCAAGTGCATAACGCTTCGATTGATACCTGTTTAACCAAAAAAATAGTAACCAAAACCGCTACCGCATCACGTTTACTATTTTTACTGCGGTAATCATTAAATCTTTCTTTTTTTAGTGTTTATTGGGTAGAAATATCTGATCTATAATATTGAGTATTATATAGACATTTGACATATAGCTTGAAAGCATTATTGAGAACACTGTGGGAATATTCTGAACGCGTATGTATGTGTGTGTGTGCGTTGTTTTCGCTGTGAAACGGTTGTGGAATACGAGTTTGCTTTCGATAACGCAACGCAACTTACGTTAACGCACACACCGTTTAGTGTAAATTGTAACTTTTTTCAACCACTATTGTGAATGACAAAACTCGTGGATCAATGCTTAATGTTTGTTTATGTTGATTTAGCGCACAATTTATGAATTAATTAGAACTATTTTAGATCATTTGCTAACCGATGCGTCGCAAAAATGCATTCAACAAAATTAAAACGTTTTGTTATAACGAATAATATGAACATTCATATCGAGATATATCAATATTTTTTCCATTAAGTTTTGTTTTTAGCTCTCAAGTTAATAATAACAGCACAACTGCGCTGCAATATACTGTCAATATAATAACAACTTGTGTGATGAGAGATACAAAAAATTTTCTGTTATTCTTTGATCTCTTTCTTCATTTCTCTGGCAAATGATTTTCTTCTTCAAATCATTGTGTCCTCTTTTTTTCTTGCTGTGGTGCACAGCAATCTCGAGAGGCGATGGTTTGGCTGACAATGTATTTGTTGAGTGAAAACTATATGCTCATCTCTCCCTGTCTTTACTTTTGTTTCCCTTCCTTCACTTTCTGATGGTTTTTTTCTTTCACTACTTTACTTAAGACATAAACAGAAAGAGCATAAGTAATACACATATAAAGGGATAGCGAAACGCGAGAGAGAGAGAGAGAGAGAGAGAGAGAGAGAGAGATGTGTGAGCATTGATCATTGCAACAACCGTTGGATTTTCTTACTATGTTACGCTGTAAATACAATGAAACGATGAGATCAATGGTCCGTTGAGTGGCACCAGAGTGTCGCCACTCTAAACATGGTTTCACTGTAATTCCCAGGACTCGTCTTTTCCTCTCTAAAGATCTATGTTGTGTTTTCTCTCGCTCTCCCTCTTCCTCTTTGCTTTCACTTTTCTTTTATAAAAATGAAAATAAAATCAGTGTTACAGTTACTATACAATATTATAGTAGTTCAGTAGCAGTGATTCTCTTGGAAATGATGTACAGTACAATATACAATACTTTTTCAAAAGGATGGCAAAAATTAAGATTTATTTATTTTATTGATGCGTTTTGTCCACATCGCAGACAATGCTAAGCAAATCACTTATTTCCTCTTATTCTGAAACATTTTTGCGTTTTCTCATATATTCGTAATAATGCTGGCACTGGAATAGTGATTGAAAATATTTAATTTTTCAGATTCACTATCGTTCCATTACCGCACCCAAGATTTACACATACAACGGTTCCACTATTGGCAAAAAAATTATTACAAACTCCATTAACGTTCCATTATTATAAAATTTTTTCAATTGCACTTGTGTTCCACTATTATAAAATTTTTGCTTTCCCCGGAACTCAGTTTGAATCAGAATAGAATTTTAGCATCAGTGGTAAATTTTAAAATCTAAAATCTGATTATGTCCGGAAAATATCGATTACTATTTATTTATAAAGAGTAATTTTTATTTGTAAAATTGTTCATGTAAGTAAACTGATGTAAATTCTTGAATAGATTTTTGATATTCACTAATTTATATTATTAACAAAAAAACCACTACTGTTCCATTACCGGCAAACTCAATTTTTTTCATTCCATTACCAATACCAGTACCATTACAATACTATTACTATTACCGGATATAATCTCAAATTCCACTGCCATTCCACGGTAAAGGAACAAAATTTTCAATCACTACATTGAAATATTAAAAAAAGTTATTTTATGTTAACGTATATCACATACACTTGTTGTCGTTTCCTGCGGCTAACACTGTCAGCAAATATGTGTGTGTGTTCACTGAGAATAAATTTAATTTTCAGAAAACTGAAAAACGTTTTCCTCACTTATGAGTTGATTTTGCAAAGAAAGCAAAAATTTTAGAAAAGACAGTCAATCATATTATTAGCCGCGGGAACAAAATGTATCCATACCAGTGATACTTACAACGTAATCAAATTTTTTTGTTAAAATAAATAAATAATCTTAAAACATTGCTTTTGTATTTGTTTGATTCTTAGGAATTTATGAGCGCTGTATATGGTTATATAGAAAATATATGGGCTATACTTTTTCATTTTTTCTTTAACGTTAAAGTTTTAATGCATCAAAATTGAAAATTTCCTTTCGTTCTCAAAACAAGATTTCTAACTATTTCTTTGGCGAGCAGTGCAGCACATAGTATACAGTACAAAACAGTTATATATAATATATGTTTTTATTTCGAGTGAAAGTTCAATTTAAAAATGGAATGCGATATTTTTATTATTATATGTTACTGCGATAATAGAGTACCGCAAAAGCAGTGATTTATAAACTGTACTCTACAGTCAAGTTGAAAAGTAACGCAACATAGGCCCCCGCTTTATACATGCATTTTAACTCAGTATACAGTAAAACCAAAGTGCAAGGTTAGAAATTTTTTGGGTTAAAAATTATTATAGTAGTGGTGATAATAGTTTTGATAGTGTGGCAAATAGTACAACCGGTGCTTATAAACCTAAACGGTCAACAGTAAAACGATTAATAGATTGTTTAACTAAAAAACTTATAAATGAGGTTTTATTGTATGCGTGCCTATGTTGCGTTACTTTTCAACTTGACTGTATATTAAAACGAAACCGACAAAAATTATTACATATTTTATTGATAAGCTTAGACATCTTTGTATATTTTTCATACGAATGAAAATTTTCGGCCAATTTCTTTATCATTTTAGGCAAACAGTTTAAAATAAAACTTAAACAGTATTTAAATTTCTAAAATTTAAAAAATAAATTTGATATTAATTTAATTTTGGCAGTTTTTGATTTAATTTAGTTTAAGTTTAAAATTTAGAGTTTTAAAGCAGTTTGAAACTTTGGAAAGTTTTATGCTAAGATCATTAAATTATTTTATACTGAATTTTTCTTATATTTTTAAGAATAAAATTATTACAAATTTAACTGTTTCCCTTTTTAATGATTTGCTAGTATACGAATAAAACTGAAAGAAAACTTGAAAAAATATATATTAAATATACAGCAAAAATATCTCTAAAGTTCTTTAGCTCACTTTGAATAGACAAAGTCAAACATATGGATTTGACCATGTCTGTGTGTCTGCCTGTCCGTTTGTTTGTTCGCAGTTTTATATTTATAAAGGGATTTCACCTATTTCTTATTTTTATAAAGAGATTTATCATTTTCAGTCTTGACTAAAAACATTTATGTACAGACATGTATTTGTCACTGGTATTTGACACATGCATTTGGAATATGCATAAGAAAAGTGAGCTCTCAATGAATATTTCGTTCTAGTTTTTGTATAATGACAACCATGTTAAAAATAGATAATACAGAAGACATTGAAGTCAAACAAATAGCCACTATTTATCATAAGTTATGTTTCATAACTATGTTTTTTGATTTTTATTTTTTTTCCTTAATGCACACAGTAAAGCATTTTATTAGCCTCAAAGGATATAGTCTATACTGCATATTAGTGTGTTATTAAGGAATACATAGTCGACCTAAATTTGAATCTTTTGGTAACCCATAAGAAAAAACAATAAAGTACTCAAATATACATAAGAATAATAAAACAAAATAGTAACATAGAAAATATTATAATGTAATCGTTGTTTAAATAAATGAGAAAAGAAAGAAGAGGCGAAGATATATATAAATGTTTTAACATTTTCGCTTTTCTTCGTATTATTTTACACATTTACGGCTAACCGTTAAAAGTAAAATTACAGATAAAGTGAACATAGGCGTGAACTCTCAAGTTTCTGCTCTGCTATGCATCGGATTTTCCAAACTTGAAAGCAGTGATCACAACACAGTGTTAATGCAAAAGCCTGTGGATTATGAAAAACATGGAAAAATACGCGTTTCATCCCTACAATCACGCATCAACGCGTTGTTCACTCGTATCCAATTACTCGAAAGTCCCTCAAAAATCTATTGTCGCATAAAATCCTTAACACTGACGAGTGAGAAAAAACACACCGCAGTGAAGTGACTTTTCAGTAGTTTTTTGACAGCTCTTCTTATTAGTTATGAATAAAATCTTGTTATCTTAATTTTTTAGTCGATATATTTTCGAAAATGTCGATGCATTTGACACACGCATACACATTAGCTTACATATATATATAAAATCAGCATTAATTTGAATACAACGATAGTGATTGCCTCGCAATACAATCACTGTTATTATGCAGTCATTTGCTTGACTTCAATTAACCTATTTTTGCTGATATGAGTGAATCAAATACATTTTTTTGTTATATTTTTCTAATATTATTATTATATATTTATTTCGGTTTGCTATTATTTAATGCACGAGTCGTGGAATATATAGATAGAATCGTACAAAATAAAAACATTATTTATATATACTATTGTTTTGCGGTATTTATTCGTATAGCGTAGTATTACAAACAGTTATACGGTGTATGCATTTGTTATTTGTTGAGAGTCCATACATGAACACCCGATTCTGATCTAAAGAATAATACTAAACGATAATTACAATCAATGGAAACGAACGCTTTTTGTATAAGTTTTCGTTATAAGAAATAGAAGAACCCATATATAAGTTCTGGAAGAACATTACTTTGTGTACACTTTTTACTCTTCATGTTTTCTTTTTAACTATTGTCTGTAATGTGAACACACATCTGCCAATTTTCTCATAGAGAAGTAATTCTAACTTTTAAATAAAATGCTTCAAGTTTTGTCTGAATTGGTTAATAAAAGTTTTTGTTTTTACTAATTTGAATTAAGATTTTCTGATTTTTCTTAAGCCTCACGTAAAATTCAATTATTAACTTACATCATACATTTCTAAGCACATGTTTATAGTAAAGTATTTAAATATGGTAAGCATAAAACTCCATAATTAGCAAATTTTTTGTTTGTCAATCATTAATAATTAATCAATTTTTTTTGAAAACTCATAGTCTGTTACAAAAAAAGTCGCAAAAACTTATAAGTTTTGCCGGCAAAATTTGTATATTTTGTATTTATGATGCGAGAAATATTAAAATATCTGTCATGATTATGATTAGTTTGGAAATTCTTAGAATAAAATTTAGTAATTTAATTTACTTTATAGTAATTATAATCAAATTTATGGGTTATGGTAACTATTCAGTCCAATAGATTCGAAATAACAAAACTGCCTGCATTTTACACAATGAAAAATTGTAGTTAAAAATTCGTTAATATAGAACCATTAAGTTACTCTGTTGTTTTAAAACTGAAATCCAATAAACTGTCAACACTTTAAAATCGATGCTTTACATATTTTGTGAATAGAGATTGAATTATATGGAAAAAATGTTTTTAGCGCATGTTTTTAATTACATTAACAAAATAATTTTAACTTTTAACGCAAACTATAAATAAACAAGGTTGAATCCCATGCTTCGCATGGGGTTATTAATATTTAAATAATTACTCATTTTCTAGTATTGTTGATTTATATACCAATTTTTCTAATATTCTATTCCTATTCTATTCTTTAAATTTAAAATAATTTATTTTCTATTCCTATCCTATTTCCAAATTTTTAAATATTTTATAAGATGCCAGGCTTTGTCAGTCGCGACGAAAAAGTATAATTTAAACATTTAAAATTAATAAGAAAGTCAATGCATACAAAATGATAGATTAGTCAATAGTATAGTATTAGTGTGAATGTCTAAAGTGAAGGGCATTTAAAATATCGTTTCGCTAATATAAATAAACACTGTCTGATGTTTAGTGCAGTACTTTTAGGCCATAAAAGGGTAAGACTTGGGTTGGGTTGGGTCGAGCTGTAAAAGCTTAGTCGAGGATGATGTGCGTGAAAAAATAGCATAGTGGAAAGCTTAAGTTCTCGAACTATAAGCGTTCGAACTGCTCAATTCAGGCTCAAGACCATCCTAATATATATATATCTGATAAACATGGATTTATGTTAATTTTAAGGTTTACGTAAAAGACAAAATTGAATATAAACATATACATGTGAAATCATTAATATTGTATTTGAATAATAGTCTAATACTGTAATAATAATGCAAACAAATAGATTTTTAATTTATTCGTGGTTTCGAAATTTTTTAATAGTCAACTTTAAATATAACTAAATAAAAATGTACTATTGAATAGGAAAAATAACATATGGTGCAAAATATTTAGATCCATTATGATTATCCAAAACAAACTTATGGATTTGCACTTTCCGTCACTCTGTCATTTTAGTATCCCTTATTAACAAATGTTTGCTATATTTTAAGCTAACGAGTAAGTTAGCATTGATAAAATATAAATAAACTTGTCATTTGTTTGTCTATTTGTGAAAAACTGTACAAAAATTCTATCCAAACATTCTTTTTAATGCTTCAGTTGGTCGCACTTTTTTATCGAAATAAATTACCCATTTAGACAGATATAAATTATATGTATATAAAAACGTAAATTTTACCTGTGCTATGTTTAAAACATGGCGCCGTCGAAAGCAAAATGAAGAAAAAAACCATAATTATACTAATTTTATAAAATATTTTTATTTTTTTGAAGCGCACATATGTTTCCAGAATATTTCGTTTGAATCGATAAAGTCTGGTTTAATTCTTTAAATAAAACACCACATAATGTTTTATTCATTTGAATAGGAAAAAAGTAAAAAAATATTCAACAACACGGATCAATAATTAGATATAAATATCAAAAAATTTCATACACATATTATTATAATTATCTAAATAACAATTTGATCTCTAAAATAAAAGCATAAAAACTCAATAAAATTTATTTTGTTTCCTAATTCACAAACGAAAAAAAACTTATATTCTTTCTATAAATTTAAATTAAAAATATTCGATATTTTTGGAAAAAAATAAAACTAAATTAAAAATTCAATAACGAAAAAAATAAAATAATAATTTTTGCTAGAATATAATAAATAGTGAATGGGAGTGCTTGCGTGTGTATTCCGCATATCATAAATGCATGACTGCTTTGCTGAATGTTTCGCTCATTTATATACAATTTTAAGTATTATCGTTTAATATATTTGTAAATTTGCATAAATAAATTAAATTATTACAAAAGAAGTGTATTTGTATAGACAATAGCCATCTCCGATAATACACTTCACTCACACACACACAAACACAGAAATTTATTTCTTTTATTAAACCGACAAGTATTATAAATATACTCTTCCTTTTGTGTACACGAATATCACTGTTCGGTGTATAGTATATGGAGATGTCATTAATTCCAGTTAATAATAAAACCCGGCAATATTCCGGAGTGCATTATATTATAAAATAAACTTAATTAATAGAAAACTACCGTTTATTTTGTATTTGCTTACTGGTTTGATAGCGATCGCAATACAGAATTGTTTATGTCACTAAAATAGTGGCAGCGAGTGAATGGCACACTAACAGAACAACTATAATTCAAAAAATGCCTCTTGTATAGCGTTTATAATGATATTTGTTTTATCAAAACCGAGTTTTACTGACGGCCTATAAGTGTACAGTTTTTCGCTATACTATTTCGCTCTCTCGTCAGCGCTAAAAGCTTTTACATTTTATTGGAAGTAAAATGCATAAAGTTTAGAGTTTTTGGTTTGCGATGGATTGCGAACTAAAACAAAACAAACGTGACATTACAAGCGTAAAAATGTGCCATCAGTTTCGATCAATAATTTGTGCACTCATATGAATCGCTACACTTTTTTTTATGGTTCTGCTAAACAAAAATAAAGTTATCGCTGAACAATAAAAACATAGAGTTTTGTTTTTCTTTAATTTTATTTTGCTTTCTTCTTAAATAAAATTCACTGTTAAGATAAGTAAAAAAAAGTTTTTTAAGTATATATTTTAGACTTATTATTATTTATTATTTATAATTATTAATTAACTATTATTTATTTGATTGTTTAACAAAAAAAAATTTTAGAAAATTTTCACACTAACTTCCACCGGTTTTTTCCAAACGTTTTAAAAAAACAGTCACAATTATTCTGGTAACTATTAGAACGTTTTTAGAGTCTCTAACGTAGAAAAAATATTGAACCCAAACTAAAATTTTTAATGGAAGCAAAGCGCAGTTCCTGTTAAACGTGAGACCTTTGCTAATGAAGTGAGAATTTTTGCGGCCATCACTTTAGGGTATATACTGTTACAGTAAACAAGTAATACATTTTTACACAGAAAACGATTATGGCTGACAAAAATCTCTAATTTAAGTAATTATGTTCGCGAGTATTTCAGAGGAAATTCGTTAAGTGCTTCATATTTCCTAGAATTAGGATTCAAGACATTTATTTAGAGTTAAACTATATTTAAAGTAAAAATTTACAAATAAAAGTAATATACAGATGTGATCAGTTAATACAGTATTTGTAAACATTTTGATTATTAAATCAAAACATTTACGTTTAGATATTATATCATAAAATTTTAGGCTTATTATCCCGAATAATAAGTTTATAGTATTTTATGCTTATATTTAAATTGTCAATTAGCGCTCATGATTTAGGAATCGGATTTTAAAATTTTCACTGCAGACTGGATCACAAAATTTTTATTAGTTTTTTTTGAATGATGCTGTAATTTTACAATAGTCTTTGCCGAAAGATTGATTATTCGAAGAATTATATCAAAATGATCGAAAAATAAAGGCATTTAAAGTAAAGTTATCTTAGAGTACAATGTAGATTAATGTCACCAAATAGAAACTTTAAATATTATATTTTTTCTAAACACAACAAAATAAAAATAAAAATTTTCATTAGTTTATTTCAGAGAACGTACTGTTTGTTAAATTTAATTCTTTTGTCAGACAACTATCGTTTTTCCTCTTAGAACAGTATTCTCATGTTGACTCAGACACGAAAAGTTACTTTTCTTTCGCATTAACGATGAGAAAGTTGATTAAAATGTCTGTTTTAGTATTTTTATTAGAGGAATATAGTGTAACGAAGTAAGCAGTTTTCCATGTTAAATGACAAACAATAGTGAACGTTAACGTGTTAAAGAATAAACAGCGAATAATACCATTCCAGGTGCATATACAAAGGGTTAGAGATAATTGGTGTCGTAAAATGATTAACTGTTAGGCGATGATTAGACACCAAATAATTAAGTTTGTTGTGCCTTTCGTTCAGTTTCGAAGCATAGTCTTTATACTAACGAGTGTCTCCAAAAAAAATTCGTTGTTGGATTCTCACCACCAACCAATATTTTAAATTAAAGTATTAGGAATTAAAATTTAACAATTCAAAAAGTGTGGCTAAAATATTTTTAATTTAACACCAAAAATTAACAAATTTAACAGCGACTAGTAATGAATGCTATATTAACGCTTTTAACTAGTATATTGGTAACAAATGATTTTTAAAGCCATTAGAAATAATGCGAATTTAGATTGTAGTACAGGTCTATTTCATTTAACAATTAGCATATTGTTTCAATAAATGGTAAACAAAATGTTTTGATTATAAGATATTTGAGTTGCGCTGACCACTACTTGTCCTTTAATGATCAACATTGATCTGTACCGCATTACTAAAACTATTGTCCGTCATTTAACACGGAAAACTGCTTATTTTGTAACATCACATTCTTCTTTTTATACTAAAATGTTTTAACAAAAAATCGTATTGTCAGCACATAGTAAAATGTACGCTGTTTAGTACTTATGCAGTTGTATAATATCAACCGCACATCACTAAATAAAGAAAGAGTATGGATATAAACAAAATTGCAAAAGACTTGACAAAAAGCTCATTTTGAACATAAAACAAGACTTATTATAAGAATGAGTGAGTGAGAGAGTGAGAGAGTGAGAGAGAGAGAGAGAGAGAGAGAGAGAGAGAGGGAGAGAGAGAGAGAGAGAGTTTGAT
>JAQIXJ010000429.1:0-35070 GCA_034700185.1 Phthiracarus laevigatus
TCTCTCTCAACACTCCATATACTTATTCATTTCTAAATTTATATTAAGATTAAACACAGCTCTGGGTTATGGAACACTATTATTTTGTGTATACTTGTTTCTTAGATATAAATTTTAATCTTTTGACGGAAATCTTTTTCTCTTTTTCTTTTTTCTTTTGAATATTTATATTGCGTTTTAACATCATTATTTTTTTCTATTTTATTACCTAAATTTATTTTATGAAGAATTATCTTACTAATACCTTATGAAATAACACTATTTCGTAAACTTCCGCAAATGTATTGTTATTTACCGCACGTTAAAACGTCAAAAAAATAAATATTTTTTCTTAATATGATACAAAATAGTGATTGAAAATTTGTTCCCATTATCGTGGAATAGAATTTGAATTGAATATTAGCTCCGGTAATGCTATGCTAATGGAATAAAAAAATTAAGTTTGCTAGCAATTATAACGACATTCTTGATAGCCGTAATGTAAAAACGGTAGTGTTTTTCTATTTTATAATATAAATTACAGTGTAATGTTTTCCAATTAATTTTTTAAAAGTTTGTTTAGATGACAAATTTTAAAAATAAAATTTACGCTTTATAAACATTAAATAATCGCATTTTCTGGACATAATCTGCTTTTTTCGATCCTAATGTTAATAAGCATTTTTATATATTCATACTATTGTATTGTTTAGGCATCTTTAGGACTTCAAGCGATTTTTTTTCTTATTTTCATTTCAATTAGTTATAGCTGAGTGTGAGAAGCGAGTATACACAAAGTAATAGTGATTTGTGTGCAATAACCCAGAGTGTGTTTAATCTTAATATAAATTTAGAAACGAATAAGTATATGGAGTGTTGAGAGCGAAAAAAGAATAATAGACAGGTGAGTGAGAGAAGATAGAGATGGTAATTTTATTGCAAATTGTTGCCTCAATTTTCGTTTGTTCATTGACCTCTAAAAACTAATACTAGAATGCTAGTCATCTCTTGAAGTTGTAAACTCTTGTAAACTCATCTCTTGTAAACTCTTTTAAAAAATATTTATAACTGTGTACAATATAAGCGAATCACAATATACTTGCCTTCAGGTTATTTTTAGGCTAGTGTATAAAGAGATGATTATAATAAATAAGTATTCGATTTTAATAGTTTTATTTTCTTCACTCTTCTCTAAAAACGTAAGCAGAAAGAGAGTAACTTTTTTATACAAAAGTGAAGTTATATCGTATCATATATAAAGTACAATAGCAGGTATACAGCCATAACTCATTACACATATATCCAAACAGGTTATTACCGTTCGGATCAAAATTACGCTCACGACAAAGAGCGTATAGCAAATACTGGATAAAGTATTACAACTAACGGAATATAGTCATTGTATACCTATTTATAAGTATGCCAACATGAATGTTATGCGTATAAAATTTCTAATTAGGTATCACGTCTATTAGGATATAAAGTAGTTTTTATCATAAAAATATTAAGAAAATTAATAAAAAAGATTATATATAAACACATTTTAATAAAAAAAGATAAAACCTGAATTGTATAATAATCATTTTGATTATATCCCAGTCAATAAAATTTGTGAGTATTAATAAGCCAGAGAAAATGAAACCAATCACTTCACATCATATCTCATATTTATCTGCTGTTTTAATGGTCAGAACTATTTTCACAAAGACCAGGACTAATACTAATAATTAGTCTGTACTCAATGTATAAAACGCTTCTAAATAAAACACAATCGTTTTCTCTATTAACTCTTTAAAATAACATTTCATAAAAATTAAGGTTTCTCTCAGGTAACCAAAAAGCAAATATTTTTATCTGACTGCAAATTTGTTAGATATATGGATTTGACTATCCGTCTGTCCGTCTGTGTAAACTCTTACGTTAATTAAGGGATTTTGATATTTACTTTAATAAAGAAATTTCACGATTTTCTTAAGTTAATAAAGGGATTTTGATCAATTTCTTATGATAATCTCCCGACCCCAATTTTCACCATTTTTGACAATATTGTGCTAATTTATTGCCTAATTTTGACATAAGATTAACTATTAAAAATAAAATCGAGAGCTCCCATTACCAAATTTTACCTTATTTTGGCCTTTTTGACCCGTGCATTGCCCATTATTTCCCGATTTTAGGCCATTTTTGACCGTTTTTATGACTATGTTCAACCAAATCGTTTACCTAAATTCCTTTATTAACATAAGAAATATGTAGAATTCCTTTATTAAAGTAAAGATTAAAATCCCTTAATTAAAATAAAAGTGCGGACAGACTGATAGACAGACAAACAGACGACGGACGGACGGACAGACCCTGTAGTGTATGTGAACTCCCGTCACATCACTAGTCAATTTTACTTTATTACTATTTTCTAGATAATTCTAATTACTCCTAATTACTTACTTGATGTTCAATAATTAGTTCATTAGTCATAATGCCAATGGTTAATATAGTCATTACTTTATATTTCAATATAAGTTATTAGTTGATGTTTAATACATCAGTATGTTTTCTGCCTTCGAAGTATACACTTCAATATTATATAATCGCTATTGTAAATTATTGTAAAGTAACTCATTAAACATATTCAGTGCATATTTCCAGACGTTATTATTTTTTGCAATATTTCCTATGTTTAACATGCTTTTTACTTTGTTGGTAATTGTGGTACACCTAACCTTCGGTGGTACCATTCCTCTTCAGTAATTACTATTCTTCTTCAGCAATAATCTAAGTATAGGTTACGCGTTGCCACGTGTACTATACTGTCCATATTCCTACTAGTCGTTGGTAGACCTAAACGTTCAACTCTCACTAGTCATATACGCTACAGACCCAAACCTATATATCTGCTTCTTTAACGTCAGGTAAAAAACAATACATATTTCTATAAATAAAACAATAATCTGTTGTGTCTTTAGTAAACACTAATTATATCCGCTAATAGTCAAATAGTTATGATTTAAAAATTATTTGTCGAAGTATTGTATTGTTATCTGAACATAATTAGAAACGAAAACATTTCTAATAAATTTATTGCTACAAATGCTCCAGATATCAATACTTCACACATTCTAATCAATTTTGGGTTGCATTTTGTGACAAATTAGTTTTTTATTGAATAGCAGTTGTTCATGATTTATAATTAAGAACAATTAACCAATTATTTAGGATTAAATATATAGATTAAGTAAGGTTTGGGAGTGTGGCTGTTATGCTATAATGTAATCTTATTAGTTTGCTTCATAACTAAATATGTGCATAACAAATATAGAGTGCAATCAAAACAAATGTATTGTTCTGTAAATGAATTAATTCGTACCAAATAATTATGAGCTCTAAGCTCCCAATAATTATAATTCAGTGCGACTCGCAAACTCAAATTTAAATCATATACTTTTATAAAAAATAATTAAAATAAATGATATATTGAGTTGTGTTTCTAACACTACAAAACATAAAATCGTGATACAATCATATTAATGTTTAAACAAAGATAGAGTCATACTAAAAACAATACCAATACTCTCAACAATATTACGAACATTTTACTGATACACAAACTTTTATACGCTCCATAGCCACAAACATTATACATTAAAATACGTTAAGCCTTTTAACACATTCAAAGCTAAAAGCAGTCACAAACATAATACAAGGAAATAGGTTAAGCCTTTTATCACTTTCGAGCTAAAAGCATAGTCATAAACATTTCTAAGAAAAAGCTAATAGCACAAACAAGCATACAAACAGATGTGCACTTTATCAACAAAGATAAATATGTGCACCAAATAACTGGAATGGAATTTTCTGAGGTCCACAGTTCATTTGAAAATCAAATTAAAAATACTTCAATTAAAATAAGGCAATTGTTACATATACGACAACTATTAGTGAATTTATTAGGTTTTTGTTTTTTGTTTATCATAATACAATGTGTAATACCAAAACGGGTAAAGTTGTCAAATTGGGTACCGCTTTGATAAAACAAAGTGGAAGATTTTTGGATTCTGTAAGTCAAAGCAAGTTCGAAAATATAGATTTAGATCAGGGAATTTGCCTGGTTTCATCATAAAATCGAATTTTCGAGATTGATGTTTATCGAGGATTTTGGGTTAGCTCAATAACTAAAACCCAAATGTGGGTTATTAATAGGCAGGTAATAATGAAACCAATCTATCCATCCCTAATTCAAACACATTAATATGTAGAAAGGGAGAAAATAAGGGTTTATATGCATAATGTTATTTCTATGGTTAATGTTAATTGTAACTTCAACACTCTTTTAACATAAAAAGTACAATATAGATGTTGAGTCATCTAAAAACTTGGCCGCTGTTATATTAAAACCACGCACAACACATCAACCTATAATAACACAATTAGCAGGAACATATGGGGTTGACAACAATTTCATATGCAAACGATTTAGAGACAACCTAATTTTAAAAAGTTCTTTAGGTCCAAGTTGTCATTTAACACCTGTTGATACCCGCTTACTAATCACGCTTCTTGAGCTTATGGCTGATGGTGGTGTTAGTTTAACACACTAAAAATTCCACAGGTATATTACAATTATATTTGAACTTATATGGATTTATTTAAAATTGTATAATGTAAGAGATTTGTTAACAACTTTTTTGGGCAAAATCACCATATTTGTATTAGCGAAGATAAGAGATAAATCTCAAGAAACTCATGTAGTATCGAAGTGTTAAATAATCAGATTTATATACGACTATATGCTCAATTATCTCTTCGCATGTCACAAAAATTTCCACTGTTTTCGACTGCGATAACGTTGATTTTTGTTACAATCCAATATGAGGCACTAATATCCAATACATTGTAGTCGTAAAATTATCCAGATCGTACTATCAGACGGCTATAAAAACAACATCGTTCGATTCTGTTGCAATAGCTTAGGCCAATTGATTAACCCATTTATCATTTTAAAATCTAAAGTTTAACCAAGCTGGATTACGTGCTATACAAAATTTTGTTTATGACTTCACGCCTTCTGGGTGATTGATTTTATTCGTAATTGTTTAATAGCTTATCAAAACTACTATAAAGATAATCGAAATCTATTATAAGCAGATTATAATTAGGATTTATATATAGCGAATGAAAATCGAATGAAATTAGAATGTTATGTGCGTTTGGGACAGATTTAAATGAAGAGTTGGAATTTCATACCCCTGTTAAGATTGAAGGAACACTATAAGCACCAATATTTTTCGTTTACAGAATACAGTGCAAAATGTGTATTGTCCATGCTCATCGTGTTTTGTTTCATTACATTTTACCATAATACGGTCAGTGGTTCTATTTAATATGTGATCCTGAGTTTAGACATAAAACTCAATTGCAAGAATTACTGTAGTACCATAAATGTTTTTAGATCAAGTAAAAAATTGTATTATCCTTTAATTGTTTAACAAGTTAACATGGTTCTGTGCAATTTTATAAAAATATCGGATAAAACCTTAAAAATTTAAAACAGCCCTTTTTAGTACGACCAAATGGTGAAAAGATTTAGGATAGTATTTTCGATTGTGTTTAATTTATTATTTTAATACCCTTTTCAAATATAATTATCTTTATCATTTCACTGTCTAACAAATAATTTAAAACGTAAAGATCCATCGGGTCGTTTATTGAAACTAAATTGCTGTAATTAAAATACACAAATGTCAAGGCAAAACTGTATGGAAAGATTGTTTATATAGTTTTTTAGGTGGGTGTTAGGAATAAGTGTTCGGAATAGGTGGGTGTTAATTTATTTCTTGTTAAATTTATTTTTTACATGTCATTAAGTTATTGGATGATATTTTCAACTTGTCATAATTTTATTGCGCTCGCCATGTAAACAGCTATTTGTTTTAAAACTTTTATATTCAAAATATTAATATTTTTCTTTATAGAAATATGAAGAAACGTACGACGCGTTAAACATTATTTTATTTAATAAAATGTGCTAATAATTTTATTTTGCAGGTTGAATACGTTTCGAATTCTATATGAATATTTTGTGGATTTGTGGACAAATAGGAAAATTTGGTTCAAATAAAACAATTTTAAATAAAGTTTTCTTGATTCATTTATTTTACTAAAAGATTATTTATTTATAGCTTCAAAACGGATGGTGTATAGGAATTTATTGGATTTTATTTGTTATGTTTAGGGTTTAGAAAATCGTTAGAAAAAACGGTGCAAAATCGCTAGAAAAAATTTATCAAATCGTTAGTAAATTCGTTAGTAAATTCGTTAGAAATAATATATTGATTTGACTTAAAAATTTTAAAAATTATGGGTCTTTCAAAAACTCAATGGATTAAAATGGAAATATTTAGAGCTTTGTGGATTAAAATTTTTCCAAAATTTTTTTAATAAATTTTTCCAGTGAAATACAGAAAAATAATGAAGACCCCACTTAAAACTTATCGGATTTAATCGACAATTTTTCGGATTTTGCCGTCAATTTTAACCAAATTAAAAAAAAATAGAATTCGTTAGAAGTTAATAAAATCGTTATTTATTTTTCAAACCTTTAGAATCGTTAATTAAAATTAACATTTTTTGAATTATTTAATTTAAAAAACAACTTTAGTATATATAGTTACAAATATGTTTAGAATGGTTTAATCAAATCGTTTATTAATTGATTCAATGAATTAATAAATTCAATTCTATTCTATCCAATTAGGGTCTCTATTTTTATGCATTTGCATATCTTGATTGTGTGGTATGTTTGTGAATTTAATTAATTAAAAGTTCATTAAGCATCAAACCAATTAATTTAATACAAAGTTATTGGCACATAAAATGCATATTTCAGACCATTGTGCATTTTCTAATGTGATTATGCATATTTTGAGTTTTTGTTAAAAATTGGAGTTCAAGTTAGTTATTTTTGAAGTTCATGGATAAGAATGAAAAATTACGTGTAAAAACCGATGAGTTTTTCTAACCCTTTAATGTTTGGTCAAAAAATCAAAAAATTATAGTTCAAGTTCAATCATTTTTGAGAGAGGCGAGTTTAGGCTTCCTTGGGAATTTAGTTTAACAAAATAATATTTTTGAAAAACTTGGACTAAGGACAAAAATTGTCTATTAAATCCGATGAGATTACCTTCATTCCTCAGATTTTGAAAAAAATATGTTATTTACCACTTCAAGACAATTATAATCTAGAATAACTCGTGCATATTTAAGCCCATTTTTCGTCTTTTACTTGCATTTTTAAGTCGCATATAATAGAGTTTTAATCGCATAAAAATAGAGTCCCTATTAATGATTTTCGAAACCCTAGTTAATGTTACGATTTATGTTACGTTTTATATGATACACAACACATGTAAGATATTGAACAAATTTATTTTAATTGTTGTGATCTCAATATAAAACTTGTGATAAACATCGCAGCAAATCACTTTAACCCAAATTGTTTTCATCCATTAATACATTATTCCCATAATTAAAGTAACTAAAATTTTTCAACTTATAAAAATAGTGTATATAAAAATCGATCACAAAATTCTGGTAACATTTAATTTTAAAACAAAACAAATAACGCTTTATAGGCGCACAAAAAAACATGTGTTCAGTTGCGCAACCATTACAACTATTTAACTAAATAAATAAATCATTTGAATTGGTCGCGAAATGAGTGAACATTTGTACGCAAAACGTGTGTTAAATGGCAATAATGTTATGCCAAACGGTAACACAGATAACGGTATTAAACGAATCAAATCGGAACACAACACCATTGACGTTAACCACTCCAATGCAACCCAAACTGGTCCCGAATCTCGTTCCCCAAATCACCGTTCAGACGATGAATTTAGCGAATCAGGCGATGAATTAATCAATAGAGTGACGCAAAAGATGGAAAAAGAAGGCAAACTGGATTGCGTAACGATGTCCAGCGATAATAGCGGTGATAATGCTGTACAGCCGATGGACAGAGACGATGGCACGCTAAGTGATGTACCAATGATTAGTGATAATAGTAGTGGCGATAATGATGCCATTATGGGCAGAATTAAGATACTGGAAGCCAGCAAACAAAGAGCTGAGGAACAGTTAAAGGATTATAAAATACGTTATTTACAGTTAGAGAAGTCGAAGCAACAGTTGGAACAGACATTCACACAAAGAATTAAGGATCAGGAGGCACACACCAAATCGTTAGATAGTTTTCGCACCAACGATATCAAGCAATACGAGCGAACAATCGCCGAATTGGAGGATAAGCTTAAGAAGGTTATGGGAACGGATGCGCGAAATGCGCCCCAAATGGCGTTTGGAAATGATATACTGATGCAACGAAAACACGTTCCGGGTTTCAGGCAACAGAAGACTAAAGATTTTTATTCACCGATTGTACCGCAGAACGCGAACGCATCGCAAACCAATCAAACGTTTCATATGTTGGTTCAACAAACGCAGCACTCGTTGGATCGACAATCAGCCAACGTTTTAGTTCCGCAAACCCAAACCTCAAAAAGTTCGTCATCTCAAGCGTTCGATGCATTTAAATCGCCACCACTGCCCAAAGGGATTGTTCAACGCCAAGAAGTGGCGAAAACTCCATCGTGCAGTCCAATAGAAATACCGCAAACGCCGTTCACTCAAAATCACGCATTTATGAACGATTTGGTTGTTGTGCCACAAACTCAACAGTCCATTGAAGATATGATAACTGATTCCGGCGACGACAATGCCCTACAAGCGATGTCGCAGTTGAATCAAACGCAAGCCCATAATAAAATTAACGAACAATTGATTGCTGACTGGGATAGTATGAAACAGTTGATCAATAATTTTAGTATTGATGATCAGTTGGACACTGAATGGATTCGCAACACTAACCAAACACTTTTGTGGTGCAAATCATTCGTCGAAATCAATGCAAGTGTTGCCAATCAATTCTTTGAATAATTTATGAATTACTAATTATTAAATTTTTTGAGACAACTATTATTATTCGTTATTCATTATCAAACGCAATATAAATATAAATATTTATTTTTTTAAAAACATTTACTGTATTATGTTCATAAAAATGACTATAAATAAATTTTTATTACTATAATTTTTTTATTTACAATTTTTTGTTAATTTATTAAATTACACTGTAACAAATAAAATGGAAATTAAAGCACAGCTGATCCAATAATGATCGTGTGATGCACACCAAGAGTTACTTTTTTAACATTTACAGGTACACAAACCTTAACAAATATTTTAGTATATAACGTTTTACTTATTAATAATTCGTTTTCAAATCAATTATCTTACCTTTAAAGGAAAATACTGATCATTTTTGTGCCCCAAACCTAAGCAAGAACTCGGATTTTTGCCCCACATATATAAATCGCCTTTGTCTGGTGATATATTAAAATAAAAATTTGTATGGTTAACTAAACAAACAGTAATCGGCTCATCGACAGTCGATGATCGACTCACTTGTAATTGCGGCAAAATGATCGAGAGCTGCCTCAACCTTAATAACCTTAACGTCGGGATTGAATTCATTGCAGCCAAACAGTGGCATCGGTAACATAGTTGGCTTATATAATGCGTCCACTTTCGGGCCCATACCTAATATTCCATAACCCCATACGTAAACATTACCTTCATCTGCGTAAATTGTTTTTTAAAATCAAATTATAAATCGATGGCATATATTTATGATGCATACCATTAACCAAAGCGCACAAAGAACCACCAGCCGCAACACTCACCACTTTTTTGCCAACATTTAATTTCAAGTGTCGCGGAATATTACACTGTTTCGAATTAGTAAGCGAAGTTAACTGGGAATACTCGGCATTACCCCAACCAAAAACCTCGCCTTTTTCTGGAAAAAATGGGATATCACGTAAATATTCAATCAAATAAAACGAAGATTTAATACCATTGATCGCGAGCACACAATCGGCAGCACTCGAAACGCTCACAATTTTTTCGCCATCGATATCACCTTTCACTTTAGTAGGCTTCGCGCAATTCCCGTAATGTCCTAAACCAGTTTGTCCGTCATCACCCCATCCACAAGAGTAAACCTCTCCAGTTTCTGTTAAGAAAATCGAGTGATCCTGACCACAAATTATCTATTATTATTTAGTTAAAATTTGTAAAAACATTCATAACTTTGTAGGAAAAAATTAATCTCTAAAAATATCACATCTTTAACGTTGCCATCGATTGATCTGATATGATTAACGGTTCTGGAACCCTCGTACACTTCGTCATTAACTATTGATCGCCCGCATTGACCGAAAGCATTATTACCTAAACTAAACACTAAATATAAAACTAATAAAAACTCACGACCACTATTTATATGGTGCAATAAATCACAATTTACTTACACTGTCCACTTTTAGTAAGTAGTAGTGTGTGCGCGCGACCACACGCCACACGAATTACCTTATCATTATTATCGATAGGTAAAGGTATGGGTACGGGTTGCCAAAGACTGATCAATGGTCGTCTGGCTTTTGACATGTGATGACCGATTTGCGAATCCGTGTTCACACCGCAACCAAATACGCGGTGAGACGAGTCTTTAGGCACCGCTGCGATCACCTCAACATTTTAGAAACAACCTTATTTAACGAACACATTGCCAACATATTTATATCATACAGTAAATCCATAACCGGCCGCCACGTCCACCACATCAGTAAATTTGTTAATAAAATTGAGCCTAAATGGCGCTCGTTTTTCGCGTATAGGCTCGGGAATGGGTAGACCAACATATCGGGTCCTGCGTATGAACCCCATGTAACCCAATGCTCCGCCACCGCAGAAACCCCAGCAATACACTCGGTTTTTGCGTTTGATTGGCATGTGGTCGTCGTGAACGAATTGAAAAATAGGCATCGCTGCCACTACCTCTGGATCCTGTCCGCGAGGTATCGATTTGGCCATTAAACGATATAACGTTAATACACATGGCTTGCTTGACTCAAGCAGTTTAGCGCCGTTCGTTGAAAACATTAGTTAGTTTATAGCAAAACACGTGTTTTAGTTTAGGGTTAAATAAAACGCACAAAATCAATTCAAAATAATAACACTAAAAGCACGTGATTTTGGATAAGACTAGTGTTGCCTCAATCGCGCAATGAGTGAACGAAAAATTTATTTTTACTTTTATTTGAGAAATGAAATAGAATTGGGCAACAATTTTTACTCCAACTTTGCACAACCCCATCATGTATTCAACTCCATTACAAATCCATACAACTCTATAAAAACTTCACCGAAGTCTATTTCTAACTTAATTTTGATGAGCTTGAGCTTAAACATGCTAAACACAAATAGGACTCTTTGAGCTTGAGCTTCCTAACAATTTTACATGTAGCTCATTCATTTGAGAATCAGATATTAATGTTTCATTTGGGGTTATTCTAGTAAAACCGAATTTTCCGATTAAATGGAACATCTCTTAAATATATTCAAACTGTTCTGAGTTTTAATTACCCGAAATATTAAACAAACTTCACTATAAATCGGAATGTTCATTAAGCTTGACATTATCACATTATTTATAAATCAAATTTATTTAATAAATGAATAAATGTATTTATAGTGTTTAATTTCTCAAATTTTCAGGCCTGATGAGATTGAAAGCGCGACCCAGCACGGCTCGATGAAAAGTATCGGACCCAATAAATATAAAAACATAATTTTACTTAAAATCTTCATTGTAAAGTTAGTAAGTCTTATTTTATAATATAAAAAACATACAATGGATTTTTTACGAGAGTTACAATAAAAGGAGAGAGCTGCAATGAGTTGCATGACTTGAATATTTTTAATAGACAGCAATTATGCTTAATTGCAAATATTTAAAGTAATCCAAAAAATTTAAAAATTAATGTGACAGCGACAGAAATGTCTGATAACTTAATTTTAAAAGCTTTTTACAGTTAAACTAAAAACATCAAGCCATAAAAAATTATAAGGTAAACAGATTTATTAAATCGAGAACTAATTTCTTTCATCGATATCTATAAAGTGTTATGGAGAAAAAAACTATTAAAATATCGAGCTTCTTGTATATTAAACATTCTTGTTTAATATTATATGGTATTTTTTTTATTTTTCTAACAAGTGATGGTTAATAAAAACTTTATGACTGTGCAAAAACGCAGGTGCAATCATCTGAACAGTTACGGATGAAAAGAATGAGGAATAAAAAATAAAAATTGGTTGGATTGCATATCGTATGCTAAATATACTCTTATTATATAAATTTATTTTTACATTAAGGTATCTAAACTTAAATATTTTCCCATAAAAGTTGTAAATTTTGTTAATTATACCGAAAATTCATTGGATTAATAAAAGTTAAAAATGAAGTTAATTTTTTATTGTTTATAAATAAGTGGTTGCATATTTTTATTAGTGACATAAAAATAATTTAAACGTGTGCCCTCATGTTTGATGTTTGCAAAATTTTAAGATAAAAAACTTTTTATAACAGTACCGCTAAAACACGAGATTTTTCGTATCTTTTTCAAGTTTTTATTATTATATTATTTATTAATATGGAGATAAAACATAGAAAATATATAAATCTTTCTTAAAATATCCAAAAACTATCTCTTACCTGACGTATCACTTGGTTTACTATTGAGAAAAAGTATGATTTTGAATCCGCTTGAATAAAAAAATTATTGAAGCAATAAAATTCAATATCATTCTAATATTTAAATAAAGAAAATTATCGCTTAAGTTATTGTTCTGCTATTAGCATGTTTAGTGATTAATAACACTATTGTTTAATAGAAAAGAAAATTACTTTGTGCAATGTTTCTTAAAATTCCAAATTATTTTCAGAAAATATTAAATACATAATTTTATAATTAAGTTTGTTATTATAAACTTATATTAAATGTCTATAACAAAGGCATTGATTCGGCGTAAAAATGTGGATTATAAGGCAATAGAGAAAACTGATCTCAATCGTTGCCTTAATGTTTATGATTTAACATGTTTAGGTAAAAAATTAATCGCGCATTTATTGAGTTTGTGTCACGTTTTTACCGAAAACTATTTTAGTAATAAAAAATTATGTTGAAAAGGAATTGGCAGTACTCTAGGACTTGGCGCTTACGTATTAGTTGGCGACGTTGCGAGCCGTGAAGCAGGACCTGCTGCTTGTATTTCGTTTTTTATCGGTAAGTTCCATATTTTTTGCACAGAATATTTCAAATATTATTTCATTGATATACACTATTTTAATTCTTGCAAGAATAGCTGCGGTTGCGTCCGTATTTGCAGGTAAATATTTGAATCTTTTAATAAATCAAATTTAAATGTTAATCTTTTAATCTAAAAGGATTATGTTATGCTGAATTTGGCGCAAGAGTTCCACGAGCAGGCTCTGCTTATGTTTATTCATACGTAACTGTGGGCGAATTTATGGCATTCATTATAGGCTGGAATCTCATACTAGAATATGTTATCGGTATAATTCGACGTTAATTTTAAATTAGTAAATCGAATAATTCAATGAAAAATAATTAAGCTTATTATCGTAACTATTAGGCGCAGCTTCGGTGGCGAGAGGTTATAGTGGTTATATAGACTCTCTGGTTAATGGTACGATTCAGAGGCATTTCGAGAAAGTAATGCCTATTCACGTTTCCGAGTTATCCAGTCATCCCGACTTTCTATCGTTTGGAATTATATTGTTTCTCACAGGTTCTTATTATTTATTAGTTTCTCGCAAGTTTAATCGCAAAGTTAAGTAAAATCAGGAAATATTTTTTAAATAGCAATAAATATGTTCGGCGTAAAAGAGTCAATTCGATTGCATACTATACTAACTATTGTAAATTTATCGGTGATTGTGTTCACCGTAGTAGCAGGCGCTATAAAAATTGACTTTCATAACTGGAACTTGAAACCAGAAGAAGTGCCAGACCATGACAAAAACGGTAGCGGAGGCTTTTTGCCATTCGGTTTTTCCGGTGTTATGGCAGGAGCGGCCACTTGTTTCTTTGGTGCGTGTTATTTTTATCTTCAAATATAACAATTTATCAGTAATACTGAATAAATATTTGTATAGCATTTATCGGTTTTGACGTAATTGCGGCGACTGGTGAAGAGGCGAAAAATCCTCAGAGAACAATACCGCTCAGTATTGTACTTTCGCTGATATTAGTATTAGCAGCATATTTTTCGCTGTCAGCGGTCCAAACACTGATGCTTCCATATTATATGCAAAGCGAAGAAAATACAAAGGGTGCTCCACTGCCTTATATATTCGAGCAAATTGGATGGATTTGGGCAAAATGGATTGTAACGGTTGGAGCGTTAAATGGATTATCAACAAGTTTATTGGGCTGCTTATACCCTTTACCTCGAGTTCTATACTCCATGGCCAGCGATGGTATCGTATTCCGCTTTATGTCGTATATTAATCCAAAAACGAAAACACCGATTATTGCATGCATTATTGGTAAAAACTGGCGCTTATCTGAAATTGTTAACAAATTAATAAAAATATTTTTTCATTTATTGTAAAGGAGGCTTATTTTCCGCAATAATGTCGGCAATGTTTGATATGACACAACTGGTAGACATGATGTCTATTGGTATGTATTATTTAATATTCAATATTTTATATTAAATAATAAACATAAACTAAGCCTATTATTTTGAAATTAGGAACACTTTTAGCTTATACATTGGTGGCTGAATCTATTCTTATTATAAGGTATACGCTTAATTTGCTTTGTTCTATACAACAAATAATTTATGCATTTATGAAAATTATTATTAATGTTTACTTTGTGTTTAATCCGTCTAAAGATATCAAAGCCAAGAAGAAACAAAATCAAAACAAGCAGCGAATACATCAGATTATGAGTACGAATATTACTCGAGTATTAGCATGAAATACATAATTTACCAAACTTTTAACGTTAATCGACAGTCAACGCCGACTCATTTAACGCAAAAGATATCATATACAATAATAGTAACAATAAGTAAGTTTTTCTAAATTGTTAGACACTTTTAAATCAAATCATATTATTCATTTAGATATTGTTTTAATCATATTGGAACCTATACTGGTTTTTTGTGAAGATCAAATATCTCGCGCAGATTTAGCGCCAATTATATGCATTTCAGTATTGGTATTCATACTGATAATTCTTATAATAGCGCTCTTCAGGCAACCAAAAGAGATGAGAAAAGATATATCATTTTTGGTGGGTTTGATTTTTTTTGCTCATTATATTGAATGATAAATAATATTAGTAAACTAAACGCTGTTCGCGTATTTCATTGAAGCAGTTTCTTTTAGAAAATTTTTCTAATTATAAATTGCAAAGTACAGTAATTGTGCCAATAAATCAATCTATTACTAAAATTTTACTCAATTTTATATCTTAAGATTTCGACTTAGTGTTAGTTATTGAGTTTTAGATTGTTAGAGATTATAGATAGAAATAATTGAAAAGTTATCGATTATCCATAAAATATTCATAATAATTAGATTAGAATTATTTTGATTAAATATAATAATACTTGTATTACAGTTGCCTGGAGTTCCATTGGTACCATTGCTAAGTGTATTCGTTAACTTTTATTTGATGCTTAAACTAACTCGTGCCACTTGGATTCGCTTTGCTGTCTGGATGATTATCGGTAAGCATCACCAAAAATAATTACATTTTATCATTTGTGTTCATTTTTTTGAGAAATTATTTATCTGACTTTGCAAACTTGTCAGATATATGGATTTGACTATGTCCGTCTGTCTGTCCGTCCGTCTGTGTACACTCTTACGTTAATTAAGGGATTTTGATCTTTACTCTAATAAAGGGATTTCACAATTTTCTTACATTAATAAAGGGATTTTGACCTATTTCTTATGCTAATTAAGGGATTTTGATCTTTAATCTAATAAAGGGATTTCACAAATTTCTTATGTTAATAAAGGGACCTTCACCATTTTCTTATGCTAATTAAGGTAATTTTTAGTCAAAAAGGACAAAATATACAGTCAAAAATACAAAAAGTATGCTGAAATTTGGCATTAAAGGGGTCAAAAATAGACAAAATTGTGTCGAAATAGGCAAGAATCTGTTAAAAAAGCCAAAATTTAGAATAAAAATTGAGTGGCATATGCCGCTTTTTGTTGAAAAAATAGCAAAAAACACAAAAAAATAGGCCAAAATATACAAATGTAGGCAAAAGTGACCAAAATGAAGAATAAAAATTGAGTGGCATATGCCGGTTTTGGCATAAAAATAGTGATTTTCAGACGTAAAAAATTAAAGAAAAACTAGCCAAAATGGGCAAAATTAGGCTAAAATGACATAATTTGATTAATAATAAAAGTGGCATATGCCTCTATTTGCAGTAAAAATATTGATTTATAAACTCAAAAATGTCTCAAAATCTAGTCAAAATAGGGCAAATTAGGCAAAAATGTCAAAACTTAAAGTGGCATATGTCACTAATAAGCGATAATAAAGCGATTTGTATTTGATTTCATCTGCTTTTAGCATAATGTTTAACTTATTACAGAAAATTTAAACTAATGGGAGCGAGCGAACGAAGAGAGACCATATACTATCTAAAATTTAAATAGCAGTCAGATATACCGAAACGATCTTGTTTTCAGTATATACAGTATACGACAAAAAATTTGAAATAAATATAAACTAAAACCTTTATAGTGCATTCCGATATTATAATGATAGATAGAATAGATACTTTGACTTTATTTATTTGTTAATATTTAAAAAAAAATTTAATTGTATGGATGCTTGTACTGCCTCGTATAGCATTTTTTCTTGGCTAAAAATTAACGGTTTAATAGTCCTGTAGTAAGTTTAAGCCAAATTTTTCAGAAAGGTGTCAACGCTCAATTGACTAAATGACACTTCTCTAAACACCATTGTACAGTATAGTAAACACATTAATCATTTGCCACTCTTTTTATAGCAATCGCGTTCCGTTTTAAAATTGATTAAATATTATGACGTTTACCGTACTTTGTTTCCCAATTATAAATTAGCGATTTTGATTTATTAGATTATTGGTCTTTTCTATTGAAAGTTAAAAATAATAAATTTACACAATTTAGATTAACCTTTAGGTATTCATATTTATAACGTTACTGTTATTATAAAATGTAACAGAGTATAAAATTAATAGTGTATTAATTAAATATAAGGTACCGTATAAAACCTATTAAGTAAAAGGTTGATGCGGTTACACTTTTAGGAATAAAAACAATGATTGAAGTTACACTAAATCCTAAATTGAATCGTATATTTTGCTTTTTCTATGATAATTATTTTTAAATATTTTTTATTTTATAATTTCTAAATTTAACTTGTTTTATAATCGCGTAATAAGTTAACGCTTCCTCTAATAGGATTCTTAATTTATGGATTCTACGGTATTTGGCACAGTAACGAAAGAAACGACAAAAAACAGAGTATAGTATCAAAGAAATTAGAGCAACAAACAAGATTATGAATATAATAACCATATTTATTAACGATAGCATGTATTTAAGAATATTTAAAAAAAACCTGTAAAATATGGTTCATTTAAAAATAGAAAACAAATTTTATTTTTTTGTTTATTAAATATTGTTTAAAAAGTTAATTAATTAACATGAATGTAAATTTTTAAAATAATTTATATCTAACTCGTAAGCATAGATTAATATGCATATAATTATTGTATATTTTAAAAATAAACTTTTTTTTTTGTTATTTCTTTACCACTTTTAAAATTACTTTCAATAAGCATTGTGTCAGATTTTTAAAATCTCTAATGATGTCATAGATTCGATATGTTCTCTGATACTTCTACATCATTAAATATCATTTCTAATATTTAATTATAATAATTATAGCGATAGTGTTTAGACTCTTCACCGGTTTTTCTTGAGTGCGTGCGTAGGCTTCGAATCATTGGTAGGCTTCGAATCATTGAGAACTATAGTAATTTTAATTAATAAATATTCCAAAAAAATTACTATTATGAAAAATGATCTCATTTTTGTTTTGAGTGAAAAAAAGCAATCTTTAATTTAGTTTTTTCGGCTATATCTGTCAAAAATTGAGTGACTGAGTCATCACTTAACAGTATACACGTTAAAAGTAAGAAAAAGTTGTTTTATAAGCGAATTTTACACACGGCACTCAACTTCCTAAGAATATCCTAAAAAGTTATTTCTTCTCTAATTCATAACAGCTATACTACTTATATAACTTTACGCGTTACGTTAGCTTATACTTTGCCGTTTGTATTGAAGGTTGAGTTCAATTCAAATAAACATTTATATATTCTTGATTGTGTAAACCTTATGACATTTTAAATTCATTTCATATATCCTTAGAAACACTTGAGTATCGCTTTAAGATTAAATAGTTATTTGGATTAAGAAGCGTTATAACTGAAGAAATGTCTGAAGGTATGAAATTAATTCAAATTTATTTTTTGGTATTCTTTATTTTTATATTTATAAACTTTTTATCACATATTTGTTAAAAATATTTAATGCACGAAAATTCCAAGTCTAAAATGACTTAAACAAGTAAAACCTTAGACTTAAAACAATAATGCTTTCAACATTAGAAAATAGACAGTAACTTAACACAACACAGTTTTGATATTACCGTAAATCATAATCATAATCATAATCATATAATTGACTAATTTACATTGATAAGCCAATCATATTTATAATCTTATTTATCTGATCCAAAAATTAAATAATATAGAACCGTTATTAAGTTAATGTGAGCTTCTATGCCTTACAATGTAACATTTGAAAGATTCAAAACTAATTGGGTGATCGTTTCTTTTAAATATTTTGGGGTTTCAAACACAAATTTATCCAATATTTTTAAAATTATGATTTTATCTGTCTCAGTGAATTATATCTTTTTTAACCCAAATTTTATGCTAGTACTTTCCATAGAAAAGTTTTTTAATTTAACTGTTAAGCTTAAAGAAATTAATCATTTTAAAAATTATACGTTGCCAAAAAAGTTTATACCGAGTAATAAAATGAATACACGTCTTGAAACAAATTGTTTTTTTAATTACAAAAAAAATCTCAGCTTTTCTGTACTAATAATAGAAACAGTTTTAAAAGATGTTAGTTATATACTTTAAAATATTTACAAAATTTATTTTAACATTTAATCTGATTAATAGCTGGCGTTTTTTTAAAATTTACACTTGAAATATAAATATTTATTAGGTTTTTGCGCATCTTAAGTGGCGAACGAATTTATTAGTTATTTTTCTCACTATACTGTTAACTAAAATGTGTACCAAAAATAGATCATTTTAGCTAAACCTGCCATTTAATAAATCTAAAATAAATAAACTTTTAGGCACATCATCCTAGACATAACATCAATATACTGTAGAGATAGACAAGTAAAACTTTATGTTGCATTTTTTTGACGATAACGAAGTTTAATGATATTCAAGTTAAAAACAATAAATATTTGTGTGTTAATAATTGCAAAAAAATTAATTACAGAAGCAAAGCCAAAGCCAAAGCGAGTATTTGGTTCGTCAGATCCAAAGTGCAATGTATGCAACAAAACAGTATATCCAGCGGAAAAGATAGACACAACCGGTGGTCTACACGTACATAAATCCTGCTTCAAATGCCAGACTTGTCAAACTCGTCTCAATTTAAATACCTATTCAGTACTCGACGGAAAGCTGTATTGCATGACTGACTACAAGAAATCATTTTTGGCGAGAGGAGACGCGTATGAAACGGAGATCGGAGCACAACAGAAAGCTGTGCTGCTTAATGAAGGAGAATCTTAGAAAACACTTTAACTATAATCTATTGCTTTTAATAACGTGTTAATAGATCGATAGCATTTGTGTGAGTGAGTGTAAATCTGTGTTAAATCTGTGTTATGTCATTTTTCTTAAACTCGTATTTCCAAATTCAATCACAATATTTGAGTATATGAGAGTTTTTTTCGTATACTTTAAGTAAATTAATTTGAAAATTTTACTTTTTTATATTATATGCTTATCTATGGTGTTAAGCTTATTGATTATAAATAAAATCGAAATTTCCGCTTTTAATGTAATTTATAATCAGAGTTGACGAAAATCAAAACAGAATTTGAAAATAACCTTTTTATTCTGTATTTTGTTTGAAGTTTGTAGCAATGCATTTACTCAATAATTAAAATTATTACTACTTTAAATTCAACTAAAAAACTCTTACCATTTAAAAATACTTCATAACAATTAAATCATTAAAATTTCAAATTTCTAAAATAATCAAAATTTCGATAAAAATTCCTATAACTCCAAACCCCATTTATAGTAAAAGAAAACGTCAAAATTCAGAATTCGTCAACTCTGATTTAAATAGCGCTAGAGGTTGCATAAAAATCCATTAAACAAACAGCACTGAATAATCTTTAGAGGATTAAGTCTCAAAAGATTTTATCGACATTTGATTCTATTTGTGCCAAAACAATAAAGAATTTAAACCTATGTTTAACGTTCTTGTAATACGATGATTATCTCTAAATAAACATTACTAATGTCTACTATTTTAAACCTCTGCTATATTGAGTTACCATACTGTATGTTAAGAATTATTTTAAATTACG
Organism: Phthiracarus laevigatus; assembly: GCA_034700185.1. Lineage (NCBI taxonomy): Eukaryota > Metazoa > Arthropoda > Arachnida > Sarcoptiformes > Phthiracaridae > Phthiracarus > Phthiracarus laevigatus. The sequence goes on from JAQIXJ010000429.1 coordinate 20,688, forward strand.
GTACATTATAATAAAAATCTTTCAAAATTACAGAAAAAATTTTATTATATATATTCTTATATTTAATTATGATAATAAAAATTTATCGTTCAATTCACTAAAAATTATACATATTTTTCCACTTACTGTATAATACTAAATTTTAAGGATTCTAAGGTTTAATTCACTTGTTAACGTGATTTAACTTTAAGTTAAAAGTGCAATTGTTTTTCGATAGTGTAGAGCGTTTGCTAAAAACCCAAGTTTTCTATGTTTATATTTCTTTTCATAAAAATTAGTGGATAAAACTTAAAAAGAATGCTATTCTGGTTTATATTAATTCAATAATTAAAATAACGAGTAAAAAACAATTTATTAATAATTAAAGTGATAAAAATTGTACCTTAATATTACACTTATCGATCACAGACTGCGGCATACAAAACACAGGATTTATAACATCGATTTTATGCCTAATAATCTCGAATTCGCTGTTCATCTCGTCATCGATTTCCGTCACGTCAGTTCGTTCGTCGTCATAATCCTCGTGAGTTATTAGCGAAAGCCCTGCCGTACCAAATAGAGTATGAAACGGGTCGACCATATTTCCGGGTCGATCACTAAAACCACCGCTCTCTTCGTCCTGACACGCAAGAATAAATCGCAATAGTTTTCTCTTATCGATCCAATGAAGTCGACCGATAATAGCCAGTGACGCCAAAACCCACCACGAGTAGCATAAATCGGGTAATTTTTCTGGCCTTCCGCACAATCCGCCAGAAGGCAGCTGTCTCTCAGCCAACCACCAGCCTAACAGATCCGCATCTATTCTGTCCAATTCCCCTGTTATAGCTAAGCTGCCTATAAATTAATATAGTTTCACATTATTTGATGTGCATTTTGACGCAACTAGAAATAAATTTATTACCCAAACAACAATAGATTAGTCCGGCGTGAGATTCACTGCCCGCTCTCGAACCAAACCCGCCATCAATGGTGTTATAGCAGCTCATGATAAACTCGATGGCTTTGGGCACATCGATAGCGTTCAAACGGTTTAACAACGCTAACGAATTGATGGCACAAAATGAAAATCTCACGTCTATTTCGCCCCATTTATCGCCGGCAAAACTGCCATCAGACTTCTGCAGCGACGCTATATATGACACGGTTTTGTCGATGTCTATTATATTCTTGTCCAATGCGTTAAACTCGACTAGAATTTGAATAGCGCTTAGAGTGTAGAGAATGTGCGAGTCGTGACCGATCGAAGCGCTTATTCCTCCGCGTGAGTCAACGCACGAACCAATAAGCGTTAATATGGTTTGTTTCGCGTCTATCGGTAAACAATTTTTAAAAATACTGAAATTGAGAATAAGAATTAACAGATTCGAAGTTTGTAAGCCTTACCGTCATTAAACTCATATTTCATTAAATGTAGAGCAGTTATTGTCCAATAGATACCACTCATACGCAAATACTCGACCATTAACTGCTCGTAAGTGATGTTAATGTTAGGATCGGTAGCGCTAAGCTTATCACAGATATTACCATCGCTGCTGTTATTATTGGCGTATTGTTCCAAGTATTCAATATGTTTGGACAATAAAAGTTTTTTAGTATGCGTTGGCTTTATTTCCACGTCTCGTGTTAACATTTTTTTCGATTAATTTACTAATAGTTTTAGTAACAAATCTATCAATTCATACGAAATACAATTTCAAAGGATGTAAACAATAAATACACGCCTGCTTTAGATCATGTCAATAAAGTGGTGACATCTTTTCACCGCTTATGTTATCGTTAAAGTTTTTTAATACTTTCATCAGAATTATTCTTACACATTACGGCTATTATGTAAAACAATAGGTGATAATATTAAAGTTGTGCGCTCACATCGCAATACTTTTAGTATTGAGACTTGAATAATGATTATCAGTATATCAATCGAAAACTGTTGTCTTAATTTCAAAACTTTAAGGTTGGGATTTGCCAAAAAATAACTACCAATATTTATTAAACAAAATACTGGCAATATCATTACGTTATTATAATGTCTGATAAAACATTTTAATGCTTGTTAAACAATTCATTAATTATCTGTTATGATGGATTTCTCAAATACCCGAACGTATTTAGTAAAATATTTTTTCCTTTTCCTGTCTATCACAATATATTTAAAGCAAAAAGTGTTAAACTGGAAAAAAGAGTTACATAATTAGTTTCTTTCATTTCCGGCCTTTCAGCGCATACTGTTTTCGACAATGCATTATTAAAGTTCGGGAAATGCCACAAATATTTACGCCCCACACAGGCTTAATAATGCATTCAAAATAATATGAAACACTCCACTTGTATATTTGGAATAGATTAGAACTCAAAAAATTGCATTTAAGATTTTTGTCATTGTTTTTTAAAAGCAAAATCATTTCATTGACTTACGCAATACTAAAATGAAAGTTAAATCATTTTTATGTAATCATTTTTGAATATCAATTAAGAACACAGCATAAGAAACTTATATGGTAAAACTTTAGCATTCAAATCTATGGTTCGAATTCTTACTTCAAAGGCTTAAAATTCTTGAAATTTACTTAATAAAACATCGTGAACACCAGCAAATAATCAGAAACAGTGCTCAAAAATACGATACGTACGTTTGTACATAGTAAGCAATTATTACTTACTAACGATCAATTAATTACTTTTGTTTTAAATAATAGTATCGTTAATAATGCGGTATTCAAGTATAAATCTTCACTAATTTTATTTTATTTTTCTTAATTTTGAGAAAATAAATTCCATAAGCAATAAAAAGTAAACCCAAAGGTTGCAAACAATTGCGCAATAGACATGTATTCGAAACATTAAAGATGATTTTGCTATGTATTTGCACAATTAGTTACACTTCAAACATGTAATTGCTTTTCTTCTTTTAAAAAAACTCGTTTTTCTTTTTTTAAAACTCTTGAACTTTTAATTGAAAATTTTTAAGAACTATCTTTCAATGCAGCAATAAAAATAAAAAATATAGATAAATTGGTATATCTAGTAAGATTATGCTACAATGATAATATAATATTACGTATTATTTCTATGCGCATTTCTATGAACCCCATCTGTAAAACAACTATCATTAATTTGTTTTAATAATAGTTGGATTAAGCTCAAAACAATTGATATCAACTAAGTATTTAAGAGCTAGTAAATCACATTCAAAAGATTTATAATCAATCGCCTCTAATGTAAGATTCATAAGAAAATTTTTTCTTATTAAGTTATTTTCTTCACAAATAGATAGGAAAAATTCTCAATTAAACGCAAGTCATAAATAGACACATAATTCACATCAGGGAAGTGACTGAATGCTGATGTGAATGAATGTGAAAGTGTTTTCTTATAAATCAAAAACTTTTTATTGTACTTTTTAATTCTTGTTATGTCATGTTTTTTGTTCGCATCATCGCCTCTACCAGTAGCGAGAGAGAGAGAGAGAGAGAGAGAGAGAGAGAGAGAGAGAGAGAGAGAGAGAGAAAGAGAGAGAAAGTGAAAGCTTGTAAGGCAAAAAATTGTTTTTGATAAATGTGTTGCCGATATTTTGTTTTGCGTTTTGCCTATTTTTTTCTTCTACCAGTTTACGTTAAGCGCAGCTTGAAAAATGCTGTATTGTAGTGTTAACGCTTATTAGAGTAAAACGCTTAATAGGCTATTACTTATGTGTTTGTCCCCAAAAAATGTTCCGTTCCCTAACAGAAAACAATGAGTCTATATTTAATCTCGAATCGAAAGTGAAGTGATTTGACCGATTTTACACAATTGAGGAATGGGTGGCTCTATCTTTGCATCATCTGTTAATTGGCACCGAACATAAAAAAATATATATGAGTTATGAAACGTGGGGAAGAGAAAGCGTTACATCGGAAACAAGTAGACAAAAAACAATTTAGATGGGACGGACTAAATGCGGACACAATTTTTAAATGATTTAGGTTAAGCTGAATGTAAATATTGCCAGTGAACACACACAAACACACATAAGCGCTTACACTAAAATAATGATTTCTATTAATTTTTTGTTAACCACTTGAATAAACTGTTCCTTCCTTTTTCGAAAAAGTTATTGTTTTTCTTTCGATTTTCTTCTACTGTATTTTTTTGAATGCGCAACTTCTCTAATATCCAAATCATATTTCGTGCTCAAGTGAAACAGAGACGAGAGCAAAGTTTTCAATAAACTTTTTGCTCAACTTTCTATGTAACGATGTTTTCGCATATAGCGTTACCAACAAGTTTACTTAATTGTGATTACATTAAAATAGCAACGCTTATATTGATCATCTTTTTGATATATTATTTAAGCGGATGGCGGCGATTTGTTACGCTAATCGATCTGATTCCTGGTCCACCAGTGCCGCCATTTATGTCATGGATAGGACACGCGTGTGTTGTTTTATATTTAGATAGACGTAAATTTCAATTCGGCACTTATGTTCGTAAGTGCTATTAATATGCTAATACATGGTTCGATTATCTTTAATGATTATTTTGATTGCCAGTTATATATCAAATGTTAACATCGATGGCTCATATTTATAAAAAAGAAAAAATATGTAAAATGTGGGTCGGTTTGCGTCCAATTGTCGTGCTATTTACAGCTCAAGAAATTGAGGTATTATTCTTTATTAAATATTTCATAATTTCATCCAAGTTATTAAAATTTACTTACAGAAGATAATTAGATAATTCAAATATACAGTTTTTAAAATTAATTTTTTGTATTCTAACCATAAATTTCATCAATAAAGACAATGTACTACAATAAAATACTTAATACGAATTATTGCTATTAATCAAATTTTAAAATTTTTTAGGTTATTCTAAGCAGCAACACATTAATCGACAAATCGATAGAATATAACTTTTTAGAACCATGGTTGGGTAAGTCTATTGTAAATTACACGCATTTTTAGTTAATTGAAATTTAAACTTTTACGCAAAAAGGTGGCGGATTAGTTACCAGTTCAAAAACAAAGTGGAAAACGCGGCGCAAAATTCTAACGCCAGCTTTTCATTTTCGAATATTAGAGGACTTTTTGCCAATCATTAACGAACAGAGTACTATTTTAATCGGAAAACTACGAAGTATTCGTTCATCAAGAACTGACGAATGTATTGATATTGTGCCTATTATAACGTTGTGTACGCTGGATGTTATTTGCGAGACAGCGATGGGTATCAAAGTTGGCTGTCAAGCAAACTCCCAATCAAGTTATGTTCAATCACTTCACGCCATAAGTGGTATTTTTTTAATTAGACTTATGCGGCCATGGCTTTGGCCGAATTGGGCTTTTAATTTAAGTATTCACGGAAAACAGTTCAATAGGTAAGATAAGCTATTTTTTGAATTTTGATAAATATGGATAAACCACATTTGAAAAAAATTATCATTTTTACAAAAAATATTATTAAATAATTAATATTTTATAAAACCAAAAAAAAGTCATATGGGAAATGAGTCAATTAGTATTCCGATAATTATAAAGTAGTTTTATACTAAAATAATTTTTTCTATTTTTAGAGGAAATGTAGTAGAGGTGTAAATTTTGAGTTTGAATAATCACTTAAACCTTAAGATAAATTATTCGTACATTTTAATGATATTGCTTTTAAATTTAGTAATTAATAGGGCATTGAAAATCGTTAAAAATGGTATAAAACGGTTAACCATTTGAAAAAAGCATGTAAAATTGTTTAAAAGTTTTATTATAATGATGAGTTATGTTACACGAGACTGAATTTCTTTCTTAAATCGAATAATAAAAAACATATAATATTCTGAGATTTATATTTTCCTGTCCGTCACGGTCTCTTATAGTACAATAATAAAACCATAACACCTAACAAATATCAAAAATAATATAAAACGGTCTTTTATAACAATTAAGAAATATCGTTGTATCGCTCAAGAAATAAAACAATATATTTAACGGGTATTATAAACAAAATGACACGTTATAAAAGCTATAAAAGTTTAACGAATAGTATGTTTTCACTGGTGGGGTATTTCTAGTAATTTTTTAAAATCTCTTAAAAATAAATTTTTCTCGCAAAAAGAATTTTTTTTTCATATAACTAAAACTCACTTTTTAATTTTTTCTGTCATTATGAGATTGCCCAATAACGTAAATGGGATGTTTTTCATTTAAATAACAGTACATTAAGTGAAAATTTTAATAAAATTTCCATTATTGAAAAATTAATCAAAATTTTAAAATTCGTTTAAGTTATGACATCTTAAACTTTTTTTTAATAGACAATATTGCGTTTTCTTACAATCGTTTATTAACGATTTTCAATGCCCTAGTTATTAAGTTCTTTTTTGTTGTTTTTTAAAGAATGGTATAAAAAATATATACACCTATTTAATAAGAGCTCTCAAAAAAATTTAACGCATTTCCCCACTTAACTTTTTTTTGTATAGTCATCATGATGTTCAGAGAAATTTATTGTTTTACTTTTTCAGATATTTTAATCGTAGAACTTAAAAATTATGACAATCTTATAAAAACAAAAACTAAAAATTCATATAGTGCTCACTTAGTCATAGGTTAATGATTACTTATGTAACAAATATATTTGATTGCATGATGAGAAATCCCTTTATTAATTTAAGAAGGCGAACATGCGGGCAGACAGACAGACTGTCAGACATGGTCAAATCCAAAAGCTCGACTTTTATATATCAATCTAGTGCACACAAACAATTTCATACTTGAAAGCTAATCCCAAATTTATATAAATTATCAAAAAAATTAAAAGTTCTTCATTCACCTTAAATTTAGACGAATATTATCAAATCCATAAACTCTATTTCGCACAAAAGTGAACTGAACTATTATAGTTTAAGTACCATTTTAACAGTAAGTTATATAACTTAAAATAAATAAATAAAATAATAGTATTTGTTCGAAACATGTTTATTAATATAAAAATAAACACATCAAGTTAAGTTACTACTGTAACTTCGCATCTATAACATAGAAATTCGTTTGAAATAATATTAATAATAATAATAATCTAAGTTTAATAATACAAAACGATAAATTAATTTGAAGCAATCAATTAAACTTTTCAAAGCTCACTAAAAATCATGAAAGAGTTTACAATGAGAGTGATTCGCGATCGCAAGCAAGAGTGGATCGAACACATCAAACAGACTAACAACAGCGAGTTTAGCGCTAAGCCATTGACATCAATAGCTGATTCGGGTTTCTTTTACGGCGGCAAAAAGAGGCTCGCATTTCTCGATTTGCTTCTCCAGCAACATTTGATCGCTAATGCGTTAACGTTGGAAGACTTGCGAGAGGAAGTCGACACTTTTATGTTTGCGGTTTGTTTGAAGTTCACATTTAACTTTTAAATATTATGTTTATTTAACGCCTGTTTTTTTGTTTAATTTTAGATATTTATATTTATCCAATAATTTACACTTCTATATTCAAAGACGATATTATTTAAATAAATAACAAAAAATAAACAATATTTAAAATAATTTGCCCATTATTTAGGGTCACGACACTACCGCCCAAGCGATTAGCTGGACATTGTATATGCTCGGACTTCACCAGCAGATACAGGATAGAGTTCGAGAAGAAATTGATTCAATTATGGATAATCATTCGAGCGAATACATCACCATTGATGATACCAAACAAATGAAATATTTGGATTGTGTTCTCAAAGAAGTTCAACGATTGTTTCCAACCGCTCCTTTTATTGGCAGAGAATTAAGCGAAGACACACTAATTAGTAAAACAAAACAACAAAAAATTTAAATATAAACAGTTTGTAACAGTTTATTTTGTTTTAAACTTTTTCCCAAAAGATGGATATTTAATTCCTAAAGGAACCACATGTGGTATATTCACTTATCTACTTCATAGAGATCCTAACACATTCCCGAATCCTGAGAGTTTTATCCCAGAAAGATTTATGCCCGAATCGTCAAACACGCGTCACCCATACTCTTACATACCATTTAGCGCTGGTTCGTATTTTAATAAATTAATATTGCATATTATTAAATGTAATAGAATACTGGCATTTAGGTCCGCGAAATTGTATTGGGCAAAAATTCGCTGTTATGGAACAAAAAATTGTGGTCTCAAATGTGATCCGAAATTTTTCAATACGAGCGGTCGACGAAAGAGATAAACTAGTGATTGTCGGAGAAATGGTTCTTAGGACTAGAAATGGTCTAAGACTAGTAATTAAGCAAAGGGTTAGAAATAATGGTGGTATTTATTCGAGTGGTGTCAAAAATAATATACTTTTCGAATCATCGACTAAATCATTATAACAAACAAAATTGTTTGCTATTTTAGAATTTTTTATTTGGAAAATGTAATTTAACGTAAACAAATGTTTTTATGTATTTTTAACAAAAATAAAACTAACAACTTAATAGAAAACGTCTAAATAATTACTTAACTATAAGAATGTGCATTTATACATTTGCATAAATCATGTTTGTGGTGCACTCGTTTAACTAGAACTTATGTGCAAATTTTTGTTTTTTTAAAAATAACGTTCACAGAACAGATTTGTCTAAAAGAAAATATACATTTTTTCTGTTGTTTGCATCTAAGCGTTTTTAAGTCAGTGCAAAGTTTTCACGATAAAATTTTCCATCACATTCCAGACGCGCTTCAATAGCATGTTATTTTACTCTCAAATTGATTCTAACTATTATTAGACGATAAAGATATAAACAAAAAATGTAAGTTTTGAGCAATACATGCGCCGTTTTAAGGGATACACTTTATCGTAAACTATATATTTATTCTTCTCATTGAATTATGCGAATTGTTTATATAATAAAAAGGAACTCATTGTTTACTACAAGTCAAATATTATCTCAGTGCTAGTTTGGATACGAGTCAAATATGATTAATTTTTGGCAATTATACCAGTTTTAATTTGAGTGTGCTTCAAAAAAAACTTTTCCACTTTTTTAAAGTTTTTAAATTTATTTTTTAAAAATTCTACTCAAGTTAAGTGAGAGATCACGTGCAGTAAGCGTGCAGAAAATTGATGGTACAGTGTGCCCATACTGACAGTCGGAAATGTGAACGAAACGCGAAAACAAGAACCGGCCACACAATTTGGATTCAAATGATCCATTTTAGTTAAAAACAAATAATCCGAAAATGGAAAATAACGAAACGAGCGAAACTTTTAACGAAGATAACGAGATCGCTCCGATATGGGTGAGAACTTTAAAGTGGACACTAGTGATCGTTCACTGTATGTTCATATTAGGCGCTATTTTATCGGTAATACTTGGCAAGGCTGTACTAGAAAAAACCGATTTGGCTAATATTGACGATTTGCAACTACGCATACTGAGCGCAATTGAGCTAATTTTAGTTATTATAGGACTGTTTGGGCTGATTTGCGAACATTTCATATCTGTGACATTATTTTCGTTGTTCTTCACTTTATATTATATAATATCGAGCATTATTCTGTCGGAACTCATGATTGAAATTCTAATATTTACTGTCTTGTGGTTATTTGGATCTTATTTATACGCGTATAGGCTTGTAATCCAAGAAAAGAGAATCGTTTGTGTTGTTTGAAAACTATTTATATTCTTTTTCGCATTCGCGAGTGTAATCTTTTTTATTTGTTGTTACACATGTACTTTAATATTCTATGTTCTATGAGATATTTTAAATATTATATTCACTGGAATTAAAAAGTTTAATTTTTTCATTTTCTTGTTTGTTCAATAGTTTATTGTGAGAATATGGCGCAAAGCAAAGAATATTTATTTAGCGAAAGTATTTTTAAGAGATATATTTAAGAAATATGAGTTGTATTACTTTATTTTTAAAATCGATATTAATCCTAAAAAGGGAATTTCAAAAAATATTGTGACAATGCAACTATTTCGATATAAATACCATATTTTCACCAATTTTGAATATCTTATCTCTATGGTAGCACGAAAAGTTATCGTTTTTATTTGTAAGTTATAGGAGCTTTTTTTCAATACAAGTTTAAAAACATAATGCTAAGACTGTTAAGCCTTTTTAACGAATTTAACAATATTCTTGTTACCTGGTTACATAAACATAATTATAAAATTGTTTAAACGTTTTAAACCAAACGAAAATATAATTTTTAAATGGTTAGACAGAGTAAACGTCAAACCAAGTCTAAGCGATATTTCTTATCGGTTTCAACTGTTACAATAAATTTTGTTTTTATTAATAACCCTTTAAAACACAAATTAACCTCAAAAATGGTGGAAATTTGACCATCACTGTGTCAAACGCTGAAATCAAATAAGCTTTATAAGCTAATTAATAACATTTGAAATGTTGAATCTAAATGTTATTATCAGAGCCTAGACTTATTCGTGAATCAGACTTATTATTATCGAATAAAACTTTCGGAATTAAAAATATATGAATTTAATACCTTGGACTATTAAATTAACGAAAACTTCAAAATAATATTTTTAAAAACTTCCGAACTTTGGCAAATTTTTCCCGAAAAATACAATTATAAGAAAATTTATTGTTGAAATCCTATTAGTTTTAAGAAGAGACTTTTTACATGGTTTATTTTGGAAAAAAAATCTTGAGTTTTTTTTGTATAATATTTTATCAGATAAACAACAAAGAATTCAAACACAACTGAGGAATTAAACATAATTTTCTGATTCTCTTATGTTAACGAAACAACAATTCATTTGTATAACTGTTAATTATTAGTAATAATTTATTACTAAAAACTTTTCAGAAGTGTCCAAAAACTTCCGAAAAAAGTTAATTATTTGTCCGACATTCCGACAGAAATTTTGATGTTTTGTTCAGAAAAAGTCTAGTCTCTGGCCATTATTTGTACAGTACATACTCACGAATCAATATATTAGGAAAGATTGTAGAAAAAATCATGAAGTATTAAAGTTGAAAAATTCTGATTAAGTTGGATAATATTTTCATTAAAAATTTCAAATAAAGTTCTTTTATTGAATATTTCGAAATAATCAATAAGAATTATAAAGAATTAAATATATTCAAATTATTCACGTAGATATTTATTTAAAGTATATTTTAGTAAAATGGTCATTACCTACACGTTAACTATTAGTTACAATTAGGGTAATGAAACCTCTATGATTCCTCCAGATTTTTTAATTCCTTTGTTTTAGGCTTTTAAAGAATTTAAGAAATTTGGGTTAATTCCAACGAATTTATTTAAATATTGTAAATCGTTCAGTGTTGCCTCTAAAATAGAAGGTAATAAGGAACTAATTTTATAAAATGTTGTTAATTTGATTTATTTTTAATTATAAAAAATACTTTCAATTTAAAACACACAAATAAACAAAAATATTATCTAAAAGCACAAAACAAATGGTAAATATTCTATTAAAATATGTTAATTAAAACAAATTACAGCAGCGCTTAATTTTTTAATAAATTATTTAATTTTTTTGGCACCAAATGTATTAATAATGATTGACGCGAAGAACATGTGGTTTTTTTGAAACAGGTGTTAACTCTCATACGCAAGAGATTAGAAGATAAAACAGTTATATATTACGACTCGGCGGTATATATTCTTTGCGGTACTCGTAGAGAAAGTAGAGAAATGTCATCGTAAGCGCCACTAACACAACTGCAAGCAACCAAAACCATACAACTAGTACTCGTGTAAATATCAATACGATCACAAAATATAGTATTAGGAGTATGGTGTGAACGGCGAACACAATGAAGTGTCTCTTAATGATACCAAACAAACCAATTATGATGATAATCGCTTCGATAGCCGAAAAAACCCGAATCATGACGTCGATGTATGTATTGTCGGTGTGTTTGGGCACTTCTTTGAAATGGTCGACAAGCCATTTGCCGCCAATCACTACAATTATGCAGCATATTAACGACACAAAGTTTGACACTAATAGTATCCATCGGAGAACGCGTAATCGCAGTGTTTCTTCGCCCATTGTTAGATTTTTTCAAATATTGAGATAATTTAAATTTTTTGATATCTATCTAATGTTAAACAAATCGTATTAGTGTTTTTCCACAAACTTTTTAAGTAAAAAAGGTATTAATGCGTTTAAGTTTGGTATTAAAAAAAGTACTCAATGTCTCTATAATAGAAGAGTTGCGTAAAAACTTTTTTCTCCCCAATCGTGAACGAAAGTAAAACCTGAATTTCGTTTGAGATGAGGTGCGTTGGCGTGAGTTACTGCACATGAGACCTAATATAGACACAGAGAAATGAGGCAAACTATATAATTGTGAATCGGAAACAATCGTAAATAGAGAAACCAGTTCAAGTTAAACTACTTATTCCGCACACACATAGCAGTTAATGTTTATTTAACTTGAAATCTGTTTGCGAGATATATTAACTTAATCAGTTTAGAAGATGGGTAAAAATAATTGATATTCAAAAATAAATACATTTTCGTTTATATAAACATTATTTGGCCAATTAATCAACGAAAATGCCATTAAGTTAGATAACAAATAACTTTTAAATTATTATTGGTAAATTTATCGTTTTAGCTAACTATTTTTACACCAAGTTTACGAAAAATCGTGTTCACCATAAAACTGCATAAAAGAAGAAAATCTTATTTTAACCTTCATTTTATTATTGTTTTTTTTTGTTAAAAATCATTTTGTTTTCCCGAATTTTCCAAACGATGAAAACATATTCTTACGTTGTTTTTGCCAATCGCAATACAAGCTTATCAAACATTGATGTAAAAAATAAAAACCCAAATCAAGCCAATTATTTAATCACGAGTATATATCATTAAATACTTTATATCATAATCAACAGTTTACTATTCAAAGCACACGTAAGACATTGTATTCTATGATTATTAGAAAGCTGATGACAAACAAATTGCACGATGTATTTGCCAAAAGATTTAAATTTTTTAGTGGAAAATTTTATTTAATAAAAATAACGACAAAATTAGTTTTATATCTAATTTAAAAATAACTGTGTTCTTGTGCTCATGTCAGTTCTCCTGACTTGTTTGAGTGTGTGCCCTCGTATTAGCTATAATGTTTCATAGAAAATAAAAGCACGCGAACTTATTTGTATCATTAAAATTATTACTCCCAGAGAAATTATTTTCTGGAATTAGTAGAAGAATCGTTCTAATCAAATCATCACTTGTTGGAAAAAATTTAAGCATTTATACAAAATCAAAATCTAAAATAAATTTTTAACATCCTTGTTTAGTTTGGGGCTTATAACTTATGAAGAATTTCTCCAATGTAAGGTCTAGTCCCAGCCCACATCCATTACTGATAATTTATATTCTATAGGTTACGAACGACGGGATTCAAATAATTTCCATATGATAATAAGATTGAATTAAATGAATAATTAATTTTACTGCAAATTAACTTAATTTATTTCGTAATTTATACTATCCTTTTTATATTAATGCACTTAAACATTAAAAAAATGTTAAAATTTCTAATAAATCTAAATAACCATTTGTAACGTAAAGTTAACTATTGTGGCTGAATTATCACCAGTTAAAACATCCACATTATAAATAGTTTGTGAATTAAATCCCTGCTTATGTGCAGTAATATTATATGTCCCGGCAACCAATAAACGCCAATAATCACCATCGGTTGCTGTAAAAATTTCTTTATCAATTCCTTCCACAAATACAACAGCTTTGTTTAATGGATTTCCACGGTAATCTTTCACAAACCCTTTCACGCCTTTATGCACTTCTCGCATGTAAGAAAACAATGATTTTTTATTATCATTCCAGTATTTCGGTAAATCTGACGAATTTGGAAATTTATGGCATCCAAGTTCAAGCGTTATCTCAAAACAATTGGAACTTAAATAATTCCAGTCTTGCATTCCTCCGCTAATAGCAAACCATTCCGCTCCGTTTATGATACCATTTGTATAATTTTCTTCCATTAAACCGCAATCATCGACTTCCCCTAAATAATCGCAAGCATCGACACCCAAATGCATAACAGGGTGATTCTTAATGAAAATGTGCCAATTTATTAAGCAACGTGTAATTGACAGTTGAATAAGAAGTACAGTACTTTTATATTATAAAAATAATAATGACTAAAATATTATATTTTTTATTACATCATACCTCCGAATAAACGAGTGCTAAGTGACGAAACACGCTATCATCCGGTGATGGGGAATAAACATTTTGTTGATCATTATTGTTGTCAAACGGATAATTAGCCACTAATGAACCGCCGTGTAAATTAGCGGATAGTACAAATTAGAGGTTGAAAACGGGTCCCGTGGAAAGCGGGAGGGAGTGGGAATGAAGCCAAACATTGCGGGATGGGAGGGAATG
>JAQIXJ010000430.1:0-35037 GCA_034700185.1 Phthiracarus laevigatus
TTATCGTTTAACGATATTATCAATTATCAGTGCGTAAACAAACAGTGGAACAGATCTATACTTAAAACGCGAAATCAATTGCTTATAACCAACGATTATAAAGATTTTAGAAATATCAATGATTTTGGTAAACAAACGATTAAATTATCGATTGGAACGATCGCGCAATTTTATCGCCAAAATAAAGAAATAGTTCGCAATTTATTGAGAAAGTGTTCGCCCATTAATAGTTTGATTATTGATTATGAGAGCAATGATGAGATAATCCGTACAATCATTGATAACTGTAAACACGTGACGAATGTTAAATTTAATCGAGAATTATATGGCAACGAAATGGTCAGGTATTTGCTAGAAAAATGTGGACGAAATTTAATTAATATCAAATTTTACGGAATGACTGTTTATAAGTATCGATATTTATTAAAACTATGCCCTAATTTGAGACAAATCGCAGACATAAACGTGTCGGATATCATAACTGGCGACGAAGTATTGGTTCCGAAACTTTCCGAAGTAATAAGACTTTACGGAAGCGATAAAACCGATTTAATGGATAGTTTCGTTGAGCGTTACGCCAACACTATTAAAAAGTTAGAAGTTATAATTAACCACAAAAGCGACGCAGTTTTGGATCAAATATCGCGCTTAACGAATTTAATGACCTTAAAAATAAAGTTCTTAGTTAATCCAGTATTTAAGCCCATTTTTACCAAAAATATAGCGAATATTGGTTTGAAATGTACCCAAATTAATGGCTTAGAAATTAATTTGTTCACATTCTATATCGTTTGGCCACAGATTTCTCGTAACATTAATTCTATTTTCGGCGCAATTCAGTGTTTCAAAAATTTAACGCATTTGAAACTAATTTTCCCGTATTATGACTGTATTGACGATAATACGGAGTTAACTGCGAGCCTAATTAAAAATTGTCAACTATTAACTCAACTTTATATTAAAGCGACCATAAACGATACGTTTTTCACTTCAATTCACGAATATTTACCGAAATTAAGTGTTATCAATATTGATACCAATAAATTATTATCGGACGAAACGTTGAATAGTTTGGCGAAATTAAAAGATTTAACGTCACTTAAAATAACGCTTAATAATGAAAAGTCTATTATTACGAAGAAAGCATTACGTGATTTGATAATTAACTGCGTTTACATTAAATCAGTGACATTCAAACCGTTACCCGATATTAGTATTAAAAATTTGATCAAAATTGCGTTGAAAAATAGCCGAATTGATTTCAAATATTACGATCACTTCTATGATGACTATTTCTTCGACGATAACGACAATTTAATCGGATCGCCAATAAGCAGCACATATTTGCCGAATAATATTAATTTTTACATTTTTTCGAATATATTCGCATTAAATATTGTAAAAATTGCTGCGCAAATAGTTAATTAATAATTTTAGGATAACTCCGTATCGGTAAGAATGTATGGGTGTGTGCTTTACTTTGTCTCCACCATTAATTTATTAATTTTTCAATTATTTTGCTTGTTTTGTTCTTAATCTCTTCTCTAGACGGTAAAAACTAATTTGTTTTCACTTTTTAGAGTTAAACATAAAGCCTTAGTCCATATTAACATTTTTGTCTCAGTATTGCTGTTTTTAATATTAAGTTAATACAATACGATGAGTACCGGTGCAGGCAAATTGGGACTTAATATATGATAATTATCAACGATAACATATGATAATTATCAAAACAAGTCACAATGCCATCGATTTATTATAACGAATTATTTTCATAAAATTATAAAAGCCTAATAATTTATGTTGAATGTTTGTATGAAATAATGAATGCAAAATATTAAACAAATTTATTGACGCGTAAATTGTAAAACTATAAAAGTTAAATAAATGGTAAATAAAACGAATTTTTATTATACTGGATATTCAACTTTATTATCACAAAATAATAAATCTGTCGATATAAAGTCGAGACGAAATATTGAACTATGAAAATTAAATATTTACCGGAATATTTAATGATAAGTTTTTTTAATTTACTATTTTACATTCATATCTAAACTTTAAAAGATTTAGGTAAACGTTAAATTAAAATTCATTTATTTTAATCATTTTTACACTTAAACAGAAAATACAATATTTATTTAATTTTTTTAAAAAACGTTTTTTGATTATAAATTTTTTTTAATTAAAAAAGTTGCACTTTGATTCGTGAGATTCGCATCACGTTTCGTATTATTATTCGCTATACAAATACGCATCGATAATTAAAATGAATGATCGAAAAATGAATATATGATTGAATTAAATTAAAAATGGCAATAAAAAAGGTAATCAAAAATAATATTGGGATATATCGCAACGACAATAATGATGGTTATGATTATAATAATATAGATTGGGTTACAATTAAATTATATGTCGAAAAATAAGTATAAATCGCATATCAAAGAGTATTCATATAAAATTTTTGTTTGATCTTTTTTTGGTAATTTTTCGATATCAATATATACCGGTATATTATAAAAACTTGAAACACTATATAACCAAAATCAGTATTTGTAAGAATTTTTCCACACTTCGGCAAAAGTGATGGCCGAATGGAATCGATAGAATATCGATAACGGCAACGTGATTCGCAAAATGATGGCCCACGTGGTGAACCCGTAAACACCCAACTGTACGGGCGATGCTTCCACTTTCTGCATCTCAAACGTATATATGATCCAAAGCGTTATATTATTGATGAGCAGGAACGTGATGAGCTGTCTTCCCGGCTGTTTGTGACTGTTTGGCTTACGGCACACCACATCCGATATGAACAGCGATTGGAGCATCACTTGTATTATCGTGAGCATACTGGTGATCATAACGAACATGTGCTGAATCGAGTTCAGGTGCATTGAACCGGCGATCACTCCGAACAGCGAGTACGTGTTGAGACCGAAAGCCGAAATTCGTTGCAGTAAATCTCGTAAACCGCCGCCGTTTGCGCTCTGTTGAGCGCTGGTCTGAAACTTAAAGTTTCGCGTCTTCAGAAACCCCAACAGAATGGCTATACTGCTGAGTATTAGCAGAGTTGAGTGGGAGATATCGCTAATAAGTGTGGCCATTATGTTGTAGTTCGGGTGATGAACCAAAACGAAAAATATGATCAATGAAGTGACCGAAACCGCCAGAAACAAGAACCCACTGAACAGGCCTTTACTCGAACCAAGACAACTGTAGGACTGCGCCGGAGATGTGGTCGAACTGCAATCCGATTTGCTTGAACTGGTGGACAGACTATCAATTTGCAAACCCTGTGTTGGCGTAGACGAGTGTTCGTGCGCTGCTTTACTGGTCGTCGAGTAACGCTGCTTATTGTCGCCGATAGTTGTCCACATCACGTACAGAAATGCTGCGCCAATCAACGAGTATTCCACTATAAACGGGTATAAATACGGCGACGCGTCCGACAGTATCGAACCCATTATATCTTCTTTGAGACATGGATTGCTGGTCCGATTCTGCGTACCATTAATATAGACGTCGCCGTTGTAATTATTGTTTGATTTAACGTTTTTGCTGTTGTGATTACGAAGCGGTAGAATGATTTCGTGAAGAAACGTTAGATTGGTTCCCACTTTTAACTCGTGCAATGTCTCCATTCCCAGCGTTCTGATCCATACGCAACAATTGGTCGCAACCAAATGCATTAAACCGAGTCTCGCTATGAGCTTGAATCGGCTGATCATAATCTTCGAGTACGTAAATATGAAGTACATTTGCGCGAACGTGAACGCTGCCTGAAGAATGGGGTTCACTCCCAGCAGCACTGAATAGCAGGGAGAGTTGAACGGTATTTCAAAATAAGCGCCAAATTCTAGACCATTATAGACCATAACTCCGAGACCGAACACAATGCCGCCGATTCGCAGAAATATTGACGCGTGCGAGCTATTCCTCATTTCTGGCCGTTCGGACACGAGCTGTGCCTGCTTTTTGCCGCCATTCTGCGACTTAATCCGGTTCTGGTCGCTATGCTTTGGTAGATCGTTGAACAGGTATATGTAGACGTAGAGAAGGAATAATAAGCTCACCAAATATAAGTAGAGATAGAAGCCTTCGAAGTAGTACTGCGGTATCTTTGGTGCCACGATTTCCACCGTAAAAAACGCCACACACAATACGATGAGTAACTGTCCGTATATGGAACTCATGACTATAAACGCGGCCGTTCTTGCGTAGTGTTTGCGCGACGAACGACGTTTGCTGGCGCACACTGTGCTAGTGATGGGCGCTTTGCTGCTCCTGTCCAGCATTATCGTTGTGGTGGTTGTTTCCGCTTCGCCCATACCCTGCGATTCGTGGTTCGAATTCATTTCGTGCTGCGATATTTCTAGTGTCTCGCCAGTGCACGAACGAAACAGTTTATCGAACATCTTTTTTTTTTGTTAATCTCTACGTTTTTTTATGTCACTGTTGTTGCGTTTGTTATTTTTTTGCTGTTAGTATTATACTTATTAATAGTTGTTGCAATAAATTTTCTGCTTTAACTTCTTTTTCGTCTTATTCCGAGAAAAAATAATAAAAAAAGTTCAACAAACTATTTGACACATAACTGTATACGTGATAATAAAAACAAAATAAACAAAACCAAAAACTATTACCATCCCATATACACACCACCACTGCTAAAGTACTGAACACCACAGTCTTTGTTTGGGCAAACTTTTTTCGTTTTCAAAAATACACTCTCAATCTCTGCGTTCAGGGCGTGTCACAGTGCACTTTGCCTGAAGAAAAACTGATTATGTTTCAGTTGAGAGGGCACAGTACGGCAACTGAGAAGAGCAGCGCTGTTGGCTGTTGCGATGATCGTATATCTGAACGCAGAGAGCAGTGCTATTTTGGCAGTTTCTTTTTTGCTCCTCTCCTCGCTTATTCCTTCGTAAGTTTTTCGCCCCACAATCTCCAATGTACTGCTGCATGTGTGCGCTTCTTTATTTTTTTTTGAATACGTTACTGTTATTGGTGAACGAATTAGTGAGAGAGTGAGAAAGAGCAGCGAGAGTTAATAAACATATAAATCTTTTTGGTTTTTTGAACATTATTTTGTTTTACGTTTTCCAAAAAAATGAGAAAAACCAGACGTCGTAAAAATATTTATAAGGCATAAAAAATCGCTTTTTAATTGAATTAAATTCATTAAATTTAATGCTCGTCTTAGGAATGCGTATAATAATCTTTTCATATCCAAACTTAAGATTTTCAAGTTTATACTTTTCAAACAGTTTTATCTCTTATTAGCTTTTTTTTGTATTTTGGTTTTGTTGCAGTGTGTGTCCTGTCTGTCAAACAAAAATATTAAAATAACAAATGAACTGTATATTAATCACGGAGTGCTTAAAGCAGCTTAAACATACAATTTGAACGCATACGCTTACGAGTTAACATTGGCTTGGTTTTGGTAGCGCATTGATGCTCATATGTTTCTGCGAAACAATTATTCAATTGTTCGCATGTGGTTACGAGTAATTATTTTACACGTTAGACTAATAGTGATTAAAGAAAGGAATCACGCAAATGGTGGGTGGCATACAATAAATAGTATTAATCAGTTTTGAGAAACATTATATATGTATTATAAATCATTTTGAATTTGAAATAATTAATGCAAAAAATTGTTTGCAATATTTTAAACAAATAAAATATTAATTAATTATGCACCGAAGTGATGGTGTCTTACTATACCTTAATATTATTTTTAAGATTAAGCGTTTTGATTACTTACCAATAGGTTAGGAAAAATATTTTATTAAGCAAATTAATATAAAAACTCTAATAAATTTTATTAATAAATTATAGCACAATTTAATGCCCAAGTTTTTGCTTTAACATTGTATGCAATATTAAGAGTGGAAGAAAGGGTTATTTAACGATACAGAAATAAAAATACACAAACTGAACGAATGCATTGAACGAAAACATGTGTTGATCTCGTTTTCAAGTGTTATTCAATTGAATATATTCATGAATTTAATTTTTATTATCAATAAAACTCATCTCTATTTTAAAGCACTCATAAAATTAAGTATTGCCAGCATTCAGCTAATTTTTTTAAAGTAATTGTTGTAGACATGATCAGGAATCGGATTTTTTTTGGTGTCTTAGGGTATAAAATATGGTTATCTTATTATGGTGTCTTTAAAGGAAAATTATGGTGTCGATTATGGTGTTTATTTTAACATTTATTCAAAAACCAAAGGAAACAAACATTATATTAAAAGAGTGATAATCAATATCGCTTACAATATTAATTTAGTTTATTAGAATTGAAACGAATTACTGCATATTTTTTAAAGTTTCAATACTCATATGAGGGTTATCTGTCAAGGTTCTCTTAAGAATTGAAAATAAACCTTCAAATTCTACAGCATTGAACATATTGAACGCGCCATAGGGAAGCATAGTATTGGCCTTAAAGTTAATCCCTTATCGTACTATGAACAAATTTGAATTTTCCGCATTTTTTCTATTGGTTAAAGTTTTTCCTATGGCAAGTTCAATATGTTCAATGCTGTACAAAAACTAGCGGTGCAATTTTTAGCACGTATTTTATATAATTTATTTTGACATTAATAACTTATTAGGTTAGATTAAACTTATAAAAAAGAAAGCTTTCTATGAATCTCGTCCTTGTTTTTGATTGAATTTTGAAATCTTAAGTTGTCCGCCGGTTAACTTAGATTCATTTATAATTATTTTACTAACATTTTAGACAATTATGGCGTATTTTTGAAAAACGCCTTCAGACACGGGATCGCAAGGAAACAATAACCAAAGACATAGGGTATATAATACCGAAATCGGTTTTGGATTCCCAAAAATCGAAACAAAGACGGCTTAAAATTAATCTTAAAATGAACTTCACTTCACAACCTCTTTTCTCGAGGAATTAAACAATCACTGTCTTAATTTACAAATTAAGGTTTAAGCTTACAACGCCTCTAACAACCAATTTAATTAAGTAATAAATTAAGATATTCAGCAGTTTATTTGAAGGAAGTTTTATTTAATTTTTAATTAATTTTTAAAATACAATTTATTCTCTTTTCGATCAAAGAGCGACCTATCGCTACAAAACTAATAACGAAGTGATAAAAATCACAAAAGAAAGCGACAAAAAATATTAAAAGTTTAAAACAGTAAACTTATTTATGCTATTTTTGACTTTGTCAATAACTTATTAATCAAAGTTTAAAATATTATTAATAAACATAAATCCGAAAAACATATTATTCACTTAAAAGTGATTATTAAGGGTGAAACCATTTCGATTTGAGTAATGCGTACTTCATTTTTATGTATTTTTAAAATTATGGCATATGCCTTAAATTATAGTATACCATAATAATCCGATTCCTGGACATGATCTAAGTTAGTGTTTATTATAAATTTAATTATAAAATTAGACTTAATAAACAATTAGTTTTAATACCATAATTTAAAATAAATCCATTTCCAAAGTTTCAAATGCCTATAAATACCGTTTATGCAATTATTGTATATATTTTATTATCATCGAAGGCGTTCATTATTGTAGAGATTCAACTTAAAAGTTTGTATGATCCGCTGAGCTTTGCATCAGAATTCAAGCAAATATCTTCAACTTTAATCAAGTTTATTCTTTGCAACATAAACAGTTTGTGCAAAATAACACACCAATTAGAAGATTACAATTTAAACAAAACACCACAATAATTATAATAGAGTAATATATGAAATAATTTTACAGTATTAAGTAATTAAAAATTTTTTTATTTAATTCATTTAATAATACAAGTGTATATCAGCCGTGAAGCAGATTCTGTAATTCTGGCAAATATATTAGGATAACTAGGATTTGGACTGATATCTAAGATGAACAGCTATAAAATCCTCAATTGATTGGGGAATTCTCTAATTTAAAACTGATTTTATTTTAAACAAATTATTAAGAGACAGCTGCTCTAAACAGTCTGGAATACAAGTCAAACGCACTTAACGGCAACTACAGAATACTGTAGAATACAAGTGACTAGTTTTTAAAACAATTACTAATAAGTTTTTACATTAGCGAATGAAAAACAATAATATTTTACATTTTAATTATTTGACAAAAGATATTGTTAAGAGTTTAGTTCAAAAATATTAGTTATTTAACTTTTACGTGTGTAATCTGTGATATGGCACATATCAAGCATAGATTTTGTGGACGAGATGTGTTTACGCGACTGGCAGCGTTGAGTATACTTTATTTTATAACTGAAATATACTGAGTGATGTGTACTATGACAGTGAAAGCGTACACACAGTCGCGGAGTCATTTTGCAATTTAACGCACAAACACATCTCGTCGACAAAATCTATGATATCAAGCATATATTTTTTGTATATTCCTATCATACATGTGCTACTTAATCCATGAATGCAGAGAAATGTTATAATTAAGCCACGCCCTGTCTGACTCTTTGCTTAACATTTGTGTGGTTTATCTGGACTGGCGCCCTCATCACTGATTCCTATGAATGCATATAAATGTTCTTCTAAGCCACGCCCACCATTCCAGTTTGATTAACATTTCAATGCATTCATAGGAATAGCCAAAAAATGTATGATATCAACTGTGCACTGTACAGCATAATACGGTGTTTCGATTAAATTGTAATCTTCTCCAATATATTAAGAGCTATCTCATGAAATCTACCGGTGAACGTATATTCAAAATCATACGTAGTTGTTTATAGTTCAAAAAGTTATTTAAAACATAATAAGCATTGAAGTACGAAGTTTACAAATCTGCTTTAAAGTCATAGTTTAAGCCAGATCTCATTTGTTCATAATTTTGATTGGCTTCGGCGCCGTTTATTTCAGCATAATCTTCGTTTCCGCAATAAGTATCATCATATTTAAAGTCACTGTAGTTATTCGTATTTAAATTATTATTCGGTTTAAGATTTGGTTTAAGATCAGTTTCGCTACGCTTTCGTTTTAAATACAAACAAATTAGTAGACTCATCAATAAAATAACTATTATAATCGGAATTATAATCCAAACGTAAACTGTATTTCCCGTTACACTAGATTTTTCCATTAAATTTGCACAAATGCTATTCGCAGAGGAAATAGTATCATCAAAAGGTTGAGTCATGTTATTGTTTAATGACGTATGATTTAACTGAAAAATTCTGATGTAATCAATTATTAATGCAGAACAACCCCAGTTATTGGCATCGTTATCGGTTAATACTTGATTTGGAAAGAATAATTCTCCTCCGATTCCTAAATGTAGATATAGCTTGAAATTATGATCAAATGGTTGACCATTTCGATCATAGAAATTGCTTAACTTTCTACTTGTACTAACGTTATAGTATTGATAGCCATCGAAAAACCATTGAATCCACTCATTAGACCATTCAATTGTATAGACATGATAATCACTGAAACTTATTTTCGATAAAACTTTGCGATCATTGAAATTAACCCCCAAATAGTTAGGCTTTTTTTCATTATTATAATAATGAACTCCACTATAAATATTTGTGGTTTGAATGTTACTCATCACATCGATTTGTCCACTTTTTGGCCAATCAGGAGCACCATCTTCGTTCACCATCCAAATCGATGGTCGCAACAGTTTTCCAGTTGGCAATGCGGCGCGAATTTCAACTCTACCATACGTGAAGCTAAACTTGGTGTACACCATCGCTGACGTGTACTTTCCGTTTATTTCTTTGCGAGCGGTTATGGCCAATACATTATCAGTTTGTTTGATGTTGGTTTCATTATTTGTGTAGCATTGAAGTTGATTATGGCTGCCTATAATAAATAACACCTTTTAAAAATGATCACAATTTTATATTTTTTTGAAGTTTTTTCGCCCAAACCTGTGCAAAAGTTGTTATCTCTTTCTATATTCCATTTACTTAAGTCAATGCGATTCGAATTAAACTCATCATTCCATACTAACTTCCATTGTGATGATGCGTTAACTATATGTTTCCATATTAATATATGCAGAATTATGATACATAAAAGCATTTTCCAATTTTCAAATTATCTTTGGATGAGGAGGAAATGGAAGTTTACTTATTAAAAGTATTTGAAGCTTTGACTTAACATAAGGAAAGAATGATATATTTATATTTCAAAATTTGACATTAAGTAAAATGTTCAACCATTAGCGCATTGATTGATGGTTGAGTTGCATATGTATTTTATTTTTAATAGTACAGTATATTGTTAAGGAAATGAACATTATTTTTATTAATGAATAATATGTTTTTAACGATAAACCGAATTGTCATTGAATCATACATATCCTTTTCCTTTCGTAACTTTATTCACTTATGTTTATTCACTTTATCATAACAATTCGAACAGAAAACAAGAGCATTAAACTCATAAAATTTGGGACCATTTCGTTTTGGTCGCAGCCAACAGATGTGACACGTAAAACATTTCTTGTGATAGTAATGTTTTCCAGTACGACAGATCTTCATATTCTTAGGCGAGTCGATAATCATTTGGTTGCAAACATTGCATATGCAGCGACAGTTTATCGCTTTCTTGTTATAATCAGCGATACAATGAATTTGTTTGCTATCGTCGGTGCAATACCGCTGGCCATCCAAACACTTGTGGCACACCGAACACGTGAAACATTTCGAGTGATACGCGCGTCCGCACGCGTGAATCACACGATCGCTAATCGATTCGTTGCAAACAAAACATTTCTCTAGAGTTTTCCGGTAATCAATTTCGCAATAACTATTGCCACCGATAACGTAATAGCGGTTTCCGCGCAATTGTTTGCCACAAACGTTGCACACGAAACACATCGAATGGTAATCGTGGTCCATAGCAGTGCATCCATCGCTAATCAATATTTCTTTCTGGCATTTGTGGCATACCATCGTTTTTGCTTTTTTTGCCCAAATTTTAATTCATGTAATTTCGGGAAAATGTTTTTCGATTTTTTATACTCGTGGAAATAAATATTTCCATTTTTATATTAAAATTCATTGTTGTTTTTTAACTAAAGTTTATTTCATTTAAAGAATTTACTAAACGCAATGATTTTTTTATATATTATTGCGCACATTAGAAAAATTAACTCATTGTTCCAATGAGCTTATTTCATTATTCTAACAATAAGATTTTAAATAATAATATTTCAAACAAAATTCATATAAATAATAGAAGTTCTAAATCAAACCTAAATGAATTTAGGACGAACTTGGATATAATCAAATCATCATTAGCTGTTCATTAGCAATTGCAACAAATGCTTTGTTTTGCGATCAATGGCTAAATGGGTTTTACTTTTTTTAAAACTTTTCGTCAAAACACAAAAAAAATTGTTTAAAAAATTCAATGGATTTTATTCTAAAATTTTTTGGAATATCATGATATAAATTAGGCTAAGAAAGTTTTGTATGATTTTAAAATTATTTTATTAATTATGAACTTTTCGTTATGTCCGTAAATGTGTCCAAACAAAGTCGATGGATGGCTGATGTGTAGAATACAGACTCCAATAATAACTTAGTAACTCAAACAATAGTATTAAAATAAAAAAGTTTATTTAAACTTTATTGTTAAAAATTGCAGGCTATATAATCAGCCTAAAGGCTTATAAATTATTTCTGAAATTAATATCTAAAATATTATTACGCTAACCGTAAATAAAATAAATTCGTTATCTTGCAAATTATACATTGTTAGTGAGCGCAAACTTTTAAACTTTTTTTGCTTTTAATTGTATTGTTTTTATAAAATTTTTAAGGGTGCGGTTTTTAAGATTTGGTAGATTTTGTGTTTTATACCACTTTAACTGCAATTGTTTGAGCCTGTGTTCTATACAAACCCAAAGTCGATTTTTAGTCCGAAATTGCGAAAGAAATTTAACGCTTTCATTCCGAAAAAGTCTTGGGCTCTGTCTTTCACATTAATCATTAGTAATTCGTAAATTTTTGGGAAAACAGTTGATCTATTGAGCGGAAAATAAGCGGTAGATTTCTATAAATAGTTTTCGAATAGTAATGAGAATTTCTAAATAGCGTTAAAAACCAAATTGATAAGTAGTCTAACGATTATAACGATCGTCACACCAAAAAATGTGTTACTAAACTATATATATAACGGAAATAGTGACATCTATTTATAGATTACGAACGCGTAAAACGCAAATTAGTTATGCGCATAAACTTTTCGAAACAATCGCGCAAACATCACGCGATTTAATTAATTGTACAACAAATCAATGCACATACGAATTATTTGAATATATCCATATTTGCATATTCTATTACCGTATTCGTGCGTTATTAACAGTATTTAAGTGTTCAGTAATTTTCACGCATATGCTATTTATTGGAATTGTATAATTGTATATCCATTTAAATTGAACAGTGTTTAGCTTATCGATCAAATAAATGTCTGCATTTAATTACGCTATTCGAGTATTGTCCGATTTTCGTAAACAAAAACAACAACACAACCAAAAACAACACGACAAACAGACGCATCATTTGCAACAACTGCTGCCACCAACTGATCGACAACAACAACAACAACAACAGCAACAACAACCACATCACCAAAACCAAACAATTGTTCCCAAACCACGAAATAGAAAAAAACGAAATAAAAGGAGAAAAAACAAAAACAACGCGCATTACACCGAAAAAGTATACCACAATAAATCACGTTTACTGAAGTGCGGCCAAAGACGCGACAGTTTCGACCGGTTTTGCGACGACTTGTGCGAAGTATTACTCACGTATTCGTCGCTAACCGACCGAATAAAACACGAATGCGTTTCGAAACAGTGGAAGCGTTGCGCATTCAAAACCCAACACAATCTCGTATTCAACGACCAAAACGATTGGCCAAAAACCGATCGAAATAAGTTGGACGTCAACAAACTAATGATATCGTTAGACGTCAGTGATTCCAAGTCTTATCGCCAGATATTCGTCGCCATCGAAACCGTGCTCAAGAAGTGCGCCCATATTCGCGAAATTACCATTTCGTTGCATAAATACGTGTTTAATAGCAATTTGTTGCGATTAATAGCCGATAATTGCGATGAGTTGCGCGTAATTAAATTCAAACGTTTCCGGTTTGCATCGCTGAACGACGATCTCAACTATTTTGGCCAAAAATGTGGCCAAAAATTAGTGAAAATACGGTACGATTGGTGGCCACAACAGCAACGCAACCGTTCACTCCGTTCCATATTGAAGTACTGCCACAATTTAGCGTCACTTAATTATTTTTCGTTAAACGATTTGGTGGTCAATGACGTCAATCACCGCAATGGCGACGAACGCCGACCAACCGTTAAACCAATTGCGCCCAAACTATCGGAAGCGAAACACGTGTTCGATTGCGGCAAAACTTGTTTAATGCGCGCGTTTGTGTCGCTATACTCGAACAGTATTCGGTTATTCGAGTGTACGTACGATGGCAACGATTGCGAGCGATTTTTGGCGCACGTTTCCAATCTGCGACTTTTGGAAAAGTTGCGGTTAGTTATTAAACCAAAGCGTAACGCCATTTCGTTGCTTAATAACAACACTAATTTCAACGCAATCGGATTGAACTGCAAAAAACTGATTGAATTACGGGTGAAGTTCGTCGACGATAGCGATATCGCAACGAATACCAGTATTTTATTGAATGCCATGAAATATTTCGGCGCATTAAAGCGAATAAATGTGGAGTTTAATCTCAACTATTATAATGCCGTTAAACACGACACGAACGACGATACGAACGCCAGTCTATTGAAACATTGCAAACAGTTGACGCATATCACGCTAACGTCCATCATATCGGACCAGTTTTTCGTATCCATTCACTCGTATTTGCCTAAATTAAAAGTGTTGAACGTAACCACGAATAAACAGATAACGGATAACGCAATGAACTGGTTATCGAAATTAATCGATTTGAAAGCAATTCGCGTTGAAAATACGAATAGCGATAACGCGTTGATAACCGATTCGGGCGTTTGCCGCGTCGTATCGAAATGCCCGCAATTTCGCTCGTTTTCGTTCAAACCAGTGGCGAATATAACCGAAAAAGCGATCGACGAGTTGATAATGGCAGCGGTTATGAGACCGCGCATCAACTTTTCGCACCTGTTTGACGGATGTAATGCCCAATATTCGATGTTAGATATGGAAGCGATGCGCGACACACGTTTGCCCATTAATATGATATTGGATATCAATCCATTCATCTACGAATGGCCTTAATTTATTTTACAAAAAATTTTTACGAAATTTCTAAGATTTCTAACGTTTTACGGATTCGATAATTGAATTATTTATTCTAATTTTTAATACGTCAATCTTAAACTTTTTTAATTATTTATTAAATCCATGCAATAATTGTTTTTTTTTACCAAATATCAATTTGTTTCATTGTGCGCTATTTCATCATATTTGTTTTTATCATCAATTTGCTCATCATTTTTCTCCTCACTTCCGTCGTCAATATTTTCGTCCACTGGTTCACCATTTTCTTCGTCCACTTCTTCAGCAACATCTTCTTCAATCTCTTCATCAATATCTTCGTCGATATCTTCTTCAATCTCTTCGTCAATATCTTCTTCGATCTCTTCATCATCCAAATCATCCAACTCTTCATTCTCTATTTTCTCAATTATTTCTCTCTGTTTCCACTTCTGTTCAATTTGCGTCTCAATACGCTGCGTCATACTAGTCTTTAATTGCGTCCATTTATGCGTTTGACCACATTTCCCGTCATTAGAGTCGGCACTGGTATTCATCGAATTAGTTACGCATTTATTTAACTTATCAAACAGCGATCGATTCGACGAATTACTGCCCAAAACGATCATATGTTCATCACTGCGTTTATCGATATTAAGTTTTGGTAAATTTTGCATCGCGTTTCGCAGCAATTGTTTGGTCGCCAAACACTTTGACACATCGATCGTATGAGCGGTTTCGTCAGTTTTTAATGCTTCCGATTGTAATAAATACGTTTAACAAATAGTGTTATTTTTATATACAATATAATACTTACGCGTTGTCGTATCATTTTGGTCGTCAATTATTTCGCTAAAACTATCGCTCACCTCATTGCGTAATTTCGGATCCATTTTTCCAATCAAAATGAATGTTGAAATTTGTTTCGACAAATCGATCAAATAAACTAATTTCTCATTAGAATAGTTGGCGCCAAACCCACTATCATTGGCATTTGTATAACCACGTGTTTGTTGTTGTGTCACAGTAAATGTTTGATTGTTTACGTACGTCACGGTTACTATAAGCCAAACTAAAGGTGTCGCAAGTTTTAGTTTTCACAAAACTTTCCGCGTTTTAATTTTCGTAAAAATAACACAAATCCAATAATTATTTTTAACATTACTTTATTTTTATAAATTTTTGCGTATCATTTTATTATTCACTGAATTTTTTTGCATTATTACATATATTATATGTATTTATTAATGTATGTGTTTTATTTATGAAAATAAATTATTAAAAGCGATTAATATTAACTAGTATTTAAAATTATTTTCATAATTCAGTACAGCTATTATTGAAGAATAGAATCGGTAATTATAGCGATCACTTCTTTATTGACTTATTCGCATTGCCCTGAATTATTGCTCGCCACTTATCGTGCGGTAATTCTAAAAGAACGTATTTTTATACATTTGATTAGGACTAAATCTTATCGTATAGTTAATCCAAGGCAGAGTAAAAAAATTACTTCCATAAAAGTAGGCCATATATGTGTAATAACTGGGGTCGTGAACGTCGGTCTCTATACGCAACCGATGGTCGAACGGCTGTCCCCAATACTTCTCTTGCCGCGATTTCAGCGTTGACACCAGGTTTCGCACTCTTTTCGGATTCGATAAGTCATTCACGAATAATTCGTGATCGATTGGGGAAATTCTGCTGTGGATGTAGGATATGTAGCGGTTTCGGTTGGGGTTTTCGCCGTACTGCGACGTATAATTTATTTCCGGGATTTTTCTATCCGAAAAACCAAGTTAGAAAATATTAGCAAGTTTTTCCATGCAAACAAATGACGGTAAATTTTAATTATTTTGTTATTTTTATGGGAAAAAAATTAATTTATGGTTTACGCCAAAATTTAACGTAATATTGAATTGATCCATATTTACCTTTCAAGTGGCATCCCTATTGAATTGTACGGCCAATTAGTTTAATAATGAATGGAGGATTAGCACAATCTATACGCGTTCCTTTACAAAATTATAATCGTGAATATTCTGTGCGTTTGTCACAGAAAAGGAAAGTATTAAAAGAGTGTCGACTAATTTTTGGCTCTAATCTATTCAAAGGCGGAGTTTTAGGCGAGTTTCGCTACATAAAAGTTCAGTTGTTTACATCGAAAATGTCACATTTCAAGGTGTCGTACGGGTTTCGTAGTGGGTGTCTGTTGTAACATGATTTTTAAATAACTTTTATACTCAGTTCTATTTTTAATTGAAAAATTCGCGAGTTCAAAAAATGCTTAATTAAGAATTTTCATATCTACTATATATAACTTATTGAAAAATTACTAGCTTTTTTGCATCTGTTTTGCGATGTTTGGCTAATAACTCAAAAAACGGGAAAGTTTATAACGACAGTTTTGGATGGGTTTATACTGCGCTTATATCAGTGCAGATTACGTGTTTTCGTTTTCAGGGTTAAGGGACGAGTTTATAGTTTAATGGGTCATATCCCGAATCGGCTTACTAAACAAATTTTTGGCTATAAATTAATTCATATTTTAAGTAAAAAAGTGAGGAACACGCAAAAGATGTCATATTGCCTTATTAAAATTTTATTAGAAATAATTTATACCAACAATTTTTAACCTAACCTAAAATTTTCTGAATTGAGAGATGGGTATAAGGAAACTTGTGGAATGGGAGTCACGAAGAGTTCGGTTTTGACATCAAAAAAAGGGCATGAGGTACGAAAATCGAATATATAATGGCAAATTTTCAATATGCCATAAAGTAAAGATGCCAATGGTTTGGTTTGTAATGGTTAACCAATGGTTTTAACCATTGGTTTTAGGTTTGAATTGTTTTTGTTTAGGTTTTTTTATTGTGGTTTGGATTGGTTTGAAAACATTAAATTCAAGAAAACCGCTTTAAAACCATTAAACTATTTACATAAAAATAGTATAAATAATTTTAAAAGATAATGGCTTCATCTCCTAATTTTGATAATTTTTTAATTTTAAAAACAATAGGTAATAATGAAGAAGTTTCTAATGTAGAAATACATATTGGTTGTGATAATAAATCTTCATTAAAAATATAACTCTAATAATAAATCATTAAAAAAATTTAACTTGAAATTATGTAAACGGACTTAATGTTAACTAATAGTTTATAGTTTTTTATTGGTTCGGATTGGTTTTCATAAATATTTTTAGAAATGGTTTGGATTGGTCTGGTTTAAAAACGTAAATTTATGGTTGGTATTGGTTTGGTAAAAATCAAACCATTGGCACCTTTACCATAAAGATTCGTTGACAAAAAGTCAAAGTATATAATTTTTTGTCAAACAGTTTTTCAATTAATATTATCATTGATAGTAAATAAATCTAAATATTAACCATTCACGGCACATTCATAGATAGCTCACTTTTTCCTGGGTTAATGCATACTTTTAACCAAAAAGTCCGAAAGTAACCCCACCCAGCACTCTCTGGGACACCCTGCTTAAAACCCAAATATATTAGATTTTAAGCACATGATGTTATAATCTAAAGCCCTTTAATATAAGAAATCTGCGAAATCCCTTTATTAATTAATAAGCTTGACTTAGTCTATTCCAAATGAGCTAAAAAATATTGGAAAATCATGCGCTAAACGTAGAAAATGTCATTTCTAAATGAAGTGAATGAGACAAATGTTCCAGAAACTTAATATAAAAACATGCGAACCACTAACGGTATCAAGCAATACAGAAAAAAGTGCATTTCTATTAGCAAATATGATGTAAATGAGTGTAAAGAATTAGGTTTTCCTCAAATTGATTTGAATGGCGCAACAAGTATAGGCACAGGTTTTATTCATAATGATGAGAGAAAGCTCAAGCTCAGGCAAGCTAGCTTAAGCCAGCTCAAGCTCAATATTAAGCTCAAATGAAAGATTTTATGTAATACGAAAGCTCAAAGCTCACCTTTTTTTGAACTTAAATTTGTAAGCTCAAGCTCAAGTTTTACCCAACGAGCTTCTTGAGCTTTGTGTTATTAATTAATAAAGACAAACAATACTATAAAATGTTTCAAATTCCGTATTAGTATCACATACATTAATTAAATATTTTTGCTTTTCAAAAACTATAAAAAAACTTAAGTTAAATTTCACTAAGTTAATGATTTTTAAAAATTTTTTATAGCATTTAAGCTCACAGCCAAGCTCAAGTCCATTCACAAATTAGTAAGCTCAAGCTCAAAAGTACATTTTATTTTTGAAGCTCAGCTCAATTTTTTCCAGTATTGAGCTTAAGCTCAGCATCTTCAAGCTCAAGTTCTGGAAAAATGAGCTTTCTCTCATCATTACACACAATAGACTCGGAATAACACAATCACGAGTCACAGGCTTGCGAATAACGAATATAGTCATTTCGAGAGTATGTTTTAATTAAAAGTTAGACTTCGGAATAACCTTAAACTTAGAATTGCTAAGTATCTCTCGTATGATGAATACGTTAATTAAATTCCAAAAAACTTGCGGAAACATTTAAACACATTTATCCACTGATATTGTGTATGTATGTGTGTGTATATACATAATATATCTTTCATTATGTTTTCCCCCATTTAAAAAAGCTCTTAAAGCTGATTGCTATAATAGGGGCTGGATTTACGAATGGGCGCGATGTGGTGGAAGATGAGATGTCATTTCAAGGTGAGTCACAGCTAACCTCAAACCCCAATTCAAGGTGATATCTTATTATGCGAATT
The DNA here is from genome assembly GCA_034700185.1 of Phthiracarus laevigatus. Lineage (NCBI taxonomy): Eukaryota > Metazoa > Arthropoda > Arachnida > Sarcoptiformes > Phthiracaridae > Phthiracarus > Phthiracarus laevigatus. The sequence goes on from JAQIXJ010000430.1 coordinate 19,015, forward strand.
CAGTTTTTTTAAGCGCAAACAAAACACGCTTACAGCAAATATTAGCATCAAAAAGTCTTTTTTTATATAAAAACTAATCACAATTTGTACATTTTTTTCTTAGAAAATTATTTAGTGTTTTTTTTCTCGTCTGCTTTGTGATCTACAAAAAAAAATAAGAAACTGCGTAAAACAAAAATCTTTGACTATTATGCAACACGATTTTAAATCGGGAAAAAGAAAGAGAAATTCATCCCAATATTCTATAATTTTCTTCTAATAGCAACGCGTTTTTATTACAACAATCTGTAGAAGTGAATCACACGTAACCAAACATACACACATAAAAACTTGTTAAGCAAAAAAGTTTTTATCGTAATCGAGACAAGCTATTCGAATAATTTACACCACTTTTTTTAGTCGATGCTATTATTATTTATTAGTGTGCGCCGTGTTTTCATTTAAATATTACGCTCGTATTTAGAAACAGCGAATTTCGTTTGTGAGTCATATATTATATATACTTGTTTTTTGTGTATTATTTATGTTTAATGCTAAAAGTTTTTTTTCCATTCGTATGCATAAATGCATGACAGCGAACTAACGACTAAAACCGAATCGAAACAAAAACGATAATTTATTATTAGGTAACCCTTAGATGTTTGGCACACATATTTTGACTATTTTTATGATTCATCATTCGTTCCGCTAACAAAATAAAACGCTTTCCTCTCTCACTCCTGTATCGTTCGCTAGTGCTATATTCACATGTGTTCGTTCGCCACAACACACACTGCAACAAAAAACATAACAGTGAAAATATTTTTATCGCATTTTATTTCACGTTTTACGACGCGTTGCGCTAATACATCCAACCATACCATGTGTATAAGTCAGTAATGTTTTTAAAGTGAGAGCAGATTCTGTGGCGCAAAAAAAGTCTGTCGCAGATATAATAAAAAACAGTTCATACCCGATAGTGCGCAACAAATAAACAAAATACTTATTTCGCGTGTGCCGTATGTACGTGTAAGTGGTGTTTGTGTTAATAATCGCCAGTAATCGATCGGATGGCGCATCACAATCAAATGATTAGGTCATCGACGAGAGCTCAGCCACAGTTCGCCACCGCTGTTAAGCTGAAGAAGTCGGAATTGGGTGCCATTAAAGTTATTAAGTATTTATTGATTAGTTCGCTGATAATGCTGATCATTGGCGCTGTAGTGTTAGTCGGACTCTCTATCGACGAGATAATCACCACTAGTAGTGGTCTCGACACTATCAAGCGATACGCTGTCACTGAGTTGGTGGTCAAGTATTCCCAGCAATTGCGACAGCAGAGTAAGTAAATCATATGCTTTTTTAGTCATTGTTTTTATTTATTCAAAAAGTTAGTTTTTTTGAATAAATTATGAAAATAAACAAACTTCGAAAAAACTTGTGTGCGTTATCTCACTTTTTTTGTATCTTATCTTAACGATCAATGTTGAAGGGGATTATGTATACCGTATTTTAGTTTTCTATTTGTAACTAACATCAGTATTTATTTATTTTACTCCTTTTATTTATTTTTTTTTGAGATCTCTCTGTTATTTTTAAGTGGTTGTAAAACTTCGATACACGGTTTTAAGTGCACTTTTGAATTAAACCTTTTTTGGAAATAAAAGAATTCGTATGAAATTATTTAAAGAAATAGAATATGTTTTTATATTATGTGTGCGTAAAAAAAATTATTTTAACTAAAAATTTCCAAAAATTCTCACACAATTAAAGAGCAAATAATGTGGGATTCAAAAACTAAAGTCCAATAGTTATTGTGCATTACGTTTCCGCAGTGTTCACTAAAATGTTACGAACAGAAAGGTTAAGCCACCCCAGAGTTCCGGACCACAAAGAATTTTAATGGATTTTTAAATAGCGAATAGTTTACATTGAAACTAAATAAACAGTATTTGTTTAAACATTGTTATTGTAACCAAAGCCGTTGTTGGTTATGTTGATCTTTCTCAGTGGTTTTACCGTTTTGAAAAATCATTATAGAGTGAATGATTTAAAGGAAAAGATTATTACTTCTATTATTATTATTATTCCTTAAATTTCCGAAACATTTCATTTATTTTCGTACTTAAGTGTTTTTTATACTTTAATGATTTACATTATTTTTAAATTATTTCAAAGTTATTTCAAAGTGGGTAATATAATGTACCGTTAAATTGTATGCGTAATTTTGTTCACAATCAAAAATATGTTTTCTTGCGATATTAAAATCAACTTTTTTTAGAAATATAGTTCAAAAACTTTTATGTATAAAGAATGTGTTTTTTAATTTTAAACGGCGTACGTTTAAAAATAGCTTTAAGTGATATTATATAACTTATTTAGCTACTAGTCGTTAATAGTATAATTCGCAACACATTTTCGTAAGCGTTTTATTTTAATATACAAGACATTAAAAGAGACAGATCAGCAAAAATCAGATTTTAGTTACTCTTTCGAGACCAGTACAGACAACTCGGATAACGATTTTAAAAGAGGCTTAAAAATTGTTTATTATCTTCATGGATCATTACGGTACATTAATCAGCTATTAAAAATTTTTTTGACACGTTATACGGTGATATTAAAATTTTGAAATTTCGAAAAATGTGTAAACAAGGAAAATTTTTTCATTTATTATACGGTAATTAAGTAAAGATCAAGAAAATATTTCTCGGTGATTTTGATTTATTAATAAGTAATTTAAAAAAAATAATAAATATGCGCTGTTTTTTAAATGAGCCACTAATCCATAGAACCCATTAGTAAATAATTAGGAAAATTGCGTCGAAATACCGTAAGTGCCACTTACAAGTTATGGTAATTGTAATGAAAATTTTACGTAATTTCTTTTAAAAAAAACTTTTATTTTTAAGTGACACATTCCAGTAAAAATTCCGAAAGCCTTTTGATAATCATTTTCCTCTTTACATATCATTTACGGTATATTTAACTTTTTTTTAGAAAAATGCTTTTTTTATTACTCACTACTCTTATATATAGATTTATTTCCGCAAATGAAGCGTAGAAAATGAAAATCAAAAACTATTATTTATAAAATATTGGCCATCGAGCAAGAAAAAGAAATAAATTAATAGAGAAATCGTGTTTTTTGACTCCTATTTCGAGCCCACGAGTCAGTCATGATTTATTTCGCCAGTTATTCATGAAGACATCAGTTTTCTAGTTAATGCATGACGAATGTCATGACATAACAACCGCCGATAAAGTATAGTTTAATCTAAAATGAAGGGGTTTTGTGTTTATAATTGACAATTAGCTTGTTTTATGGCAAAGAGGAAAAGATTTATTTACAAGAAAAAACAATTCCGAATTTTTCTATTTATATTTAATGTATATTGTGTTTGGATTTTTTTGTTGAAATAAATAGACTGATGCGCAACAGGCGATGAAATAGTGTTAATACAATAACGCCAATATTTATTTTTAAAACGAAGAGAAAAAAGCGAATAAAGTTTAAAATTCCTGCCTAATAATGAAAAATGAAAAAAAATTATTTAACATATAGTAAATTATTGTTAGACGATAGAAAAATGCTCGCAAAAAAGAGTTCGGAGCACATCACGACGAAACTATAAATATTTTCAGTCTGGCATTTTTAATTGTGTTCTTGCGGTAAATTATGCGCGCTTGCAAATGAACACACATGGAAACATAATGGGAATATAAGTTTTAAATTGGTTAATTTTTTTTGTTAATAAAAAAATAGCATTCTTAATATCAGTATCGGTTGTCAATTATGTTTAACATGGCCACGATAAACGAACGAAATAAGATATTAACATTTCGAGCTTAATTGTGGGGCAATCGCTTAAAATAGCGCACAATATTCATTAATAATATTTTTTTTTCTTATGTTTTTTCCTAATTATTTTGTGATATCGCTATTCCCAGCGAACTTGTCGTATTTTTCACGTTCGGTTAAATAATAAAATACTTTAATTAATATTACTCTATATATATGAAATGTTTTTAATTTTATTTTAGCCAAATAACTGTGAACAACATAGAGTTTATTGCTTAAGTTCAATGAATTTTATAAAAAGCACTTGTTTTTTTACTGCAACAGTACTATATTATTTTTTCTAAAATCTAAAATGATGGAAATTACAACTACTTTATAAATGTTGATAAACTTCAAAAATAAATCTTGCTATCGATGTTTGTTCTGCGAAACTGGAACAATAATTGGCGTTTTTGTAAACATATTACTTTATTTGCGAAACGAAATGACAATTTTAAGCCCACTTAAACGATTAAACTACGATTCGCGTAATACCTATTGAGTTGTCCCCTAAATTTCCCGTATAAAAAAAACTTGCATCGATTATATCTATTGAGCACTCGAAAATAGCACTGTGCAATGCTAAACAAGAATTACTGTAAATCTTCAGATAAAGATCAAAATTGTGTAAACTTTATTTATAAAAAATGTCGCTTACAACAAATAAATTAACTAATAATAGTACCGGCGTTTTATTTATCGGCTATTTTTAGCTACGGTTCAAAGTTTTATCATTAATAGTAATTTATTCTTTCCCCGGTGATTGTGCATAAGAAATGTCGTATTGTGTTTGCGATATAATTATTCTTACTGAAGAGCTGTATTAGAAAATAAAAAGATGCTTACTTAAAAAATCATTATTCAATTCTATTTTTGACTGGGAATAAACACAACCATTGAAATCACTATTCTGTAAACACATGCGAGACAATACTATTAATTTTGGGATGTTTATCATAAATTATGTTGATTACTGTGATACTAAAAAAATCACTAAAAGCACTTTTATTAAATTCTATCCGATTAGGTTTCTAAATATTTAATAGCTGGAAATATTGGATACTACCATATAATTTATAGTGCCTTTTATTATATGTTTTTTTTATTGAAACACATTAAAAATTAAATTTGAATTAATAATAGTATCGTGCAGTGTGCGTATCATTTTTGAAAATTTTCCGCTGTGTTCGTGTGGGTTACTAAAAATAAAAACGAAACAAAAAAAACAAGAAAGATCGCTTAATTTGAAATTAGAAATACTGAAACGTTAAAATAAAAATTTTAGCCATCAAATAACTTAATTATACTCTTATGTTTTTTTGCTTAAACATAAACAACCAATTGTCTACTATTTATTCCGCGGATACAACAACGGCTTGTATTTCTGCGCAAAAATGCGGCTAAAAATACTATTTTTTTCTTCTGACGTCATTATCACGAGATATATCATCATTGTGTAACTAATTTGATTTATTGATTTATTATTTTCTAAACTTATTTTCAAGCATAATCCGGTTTTTATAACTTCTGGGCAATTAAAACAAATTTTTTTCGCTATTGATTTAAAACTAAACCGTTAGATGGCAATAGATTCGCAAAAACTTGAAAAACGATTAACCACATCAAAATAGTAAATTGTTAACCAAAACTTTTTTTCGTTTTGCAGAATTGTCGGCAATATTCTCACTAATAATCAATACGCTCACAGTAATCCTATCGTCACTTGGCATCATCGCGGTCATCAAAAACCACTTTTTCCTGATCATAGTGTTCGCAACACTCAACACACTAATACTTGTCATCAGTCTCTGGTCATCGACGGCGAGAGCGGCAACCATTCTGTTGCAGACGTGCGTGTCGTTAATCGCGTTCGCCTATGTTTTGGCGATTCATCTGCGATTTAAGATGGAAATTAGGCGACGAAAGCGGTTGCGAAAGGAAGCGTTCGCTGGTAGCGCTAAGAATGGCAGCTCTAAGAGCAATAGTCTGAAGAAGAATGGGGTGAAAATTAACGGAGCGATAGTGATCGATAGTAATGCGAACGATTCGCTCGATCATCACGAAAACCACAATAACAACGGTGTTATCGTATTTTTTGATAACAGCGTCAAACCAAATATTGTTTGAAATACTTTTTTTGTTTGTTTAATATCAAACGTTTTGTTTTACTTTCGAAAAAATATGTTTGAATGTTAAAGTTAGCACAGATATTTTATTAATATTATTTCTAATCCTATTAATTGTTACTCACTTTGATCTATGAAATTAATAGATTTTTTCCATATTTTGTTTTGTATTACGAGATTTTTATTACAGTATCCTAACTCGTAAGCTGTATTGTTTTTTTTTGAGTATACTTGATTTAATATTTTAATTTTTTAAAATACATAATTAACGCATAAATAACGTGAGCTTTAAATTGTTTTGTTTTTAAAACATTCCATAAATTTTATAAAAATACTTATATTAGACCAACACCGTTCGGTATATCATTACACCTTTAAATACATTACCGCTAACGAAATGGAAAAAACTTTATTTTGTTGCCATATTCATTATTCATTATAAAAATTTTCCTTCACATAAATATTTCCCCTCGATTTTGTTGTATATAAATTCATTTTAATGATACGATTCTAAAAGCAATTAAAAATATTCATTATAAATATATAATTAACATATGTTAGTAAAACGGGGTACTTGTACTTATGTTTTTATTAAATTTGCTTATTAACAGCTGCAATAAAAATGTTTTGATGTGAATTAGTAGCACATTGAATATATTTATTTTTATAGCTCGTTCAATAGAAAACTTATACGAAAGTGCCAATTAAAAGCGTTAGTAACATATTTATAAATCATCGATAAATTTTAATAGTTATCTGCTTTTTAATTTTAAATCTGCATATATCGTCTGATGATGAATAGAAGTGTCAGTGGCGAAACGTTTCGCAGCTATACGTTACACTGTCTTGTATTAAAAATGTAAATTTATCAACAATTCAAAATAATAATCATTGTAAATTTGACAAAAATTTATTATATCAAAATTACCAGAAAACGGTTGATTCATTTAAGAATTTGTGTTAGAAACCAGCGAAGCGGGATTCAAAACATTTTTTTAAAAATTTGCACACAACAATCAGCAATAGTTTATTGCTGTTATAGCCCATATGACGTTTTTAGCTCACTTTGTAAAAGTCAGCTATTGGATTTTGGATTCGTGTATGTGTCTCTGTCTGTAACTCTGTAGACTTTTTTAGATCACAAAAATCAGGCAAAATTGGGTCAAAATTTGGCCAAAACTGAGTCAAAATTGGGTCAGAGTTAGCTTTAATAGGGCCAAAACAGGGCTTTAATTGGGTTAAAAATGACTTAAAATGGGGCAAAATTGGTCAATACTGACACAAAATAGGTTCAAAAATGGTTAATATCGGGGTAAATATGAGTTAATTTTGGTGTCACGCGTCTTATTAATTATAATAAAACACGTTATAGCACGCGCCTTTTTTTGATGTTAACTCGTCGACAGCTAAACTAAGAATGATTAAAAATTACCTAAAACAATCACTGAAGTACTATTTATAACAATGTTTTAAAGTACATAAAATTTTTAGCGAAACAATAATAATTAAAAGCTTTGTTTGTTTAAAAATATAAATCAATAATGTAAGCCAACAATAGATTTAAAGTCAAAGTGAGCGCATTACTAATGTTCATTCTTGTTTATTGTTGAGCCTCATTCCAATTTACTGCTCCACACGTCAATGTTTTTTACTGATTAAAATTTTTACATCACTTTCTCGAATATAGAACTTTTTTAGTTCTTGTTGGTAAATATCAATAAAAATAGTTTACTTTAGGAGAATGTGACACTAAGATGATTTTTTTCTCACTTTTCAAAGAGAAGTCGAACTTATGGATTTTAAGTATGTCTATCTGTCTGTCTATTCACAGTTGACTTATGTATTTGCCTTTGATGTGATACATTCGATTATACACAACGACTAAGATTAACATAATACTAAAAAGTTAGCTCTCTATGAATATGCAGTTCTTGTTTTAATCTAAGTGATTTATTAACTAGTAAGCGAAAATTTTAGAAAAGTATTATAGATAAATGATTAATTTGATTGTATGCAAATGTCTTAACATTTTCTGTGTAAGTTTGATTGTTTTATGGTCAATAGAATAAAGACCATAATTACCTAGGAGAGGGTCAGATCTGAACTCTTAAGGAGGGGGTCAGATCCAGAAAATCTCAATTTTTAAAGGGGTGGCGGCAAAACTTATCGGATTTAATCGACGTTTTGGGGTTTTGAACCATAAATTTTTTTCAAATAAAAAACTCAGATTTTACATACAATATCGATTTTCGATGGTCAACTTTTTCAGAATTCTATGGAGGGTAAACACTGGACAAGCTCTTCCCAATTGGGTAACTATGATAAAGACAGAAATGTGTGCTTATTTTAGAAATGTTATAAGTATGTAAAAGTCAATGTATTTCGCCCTTTACAGAAAGCAATGCGTCCAGATAAATCAGATTATTAACTCAGATTCTAATGAACTTTTATTCGATACAAAACCGACAGAATAGGGATCCGCATAATTGTTTTATTATTAGTTAGTAAAGTCCGGGTTTTACTTAAATCAATGTTCTTAACGGATGGTTAGATTAAACTGTGAAGTTAATAAAAATAAATATTTAAGAGATGAAAAATCTAAAATATTTTTAGCCTATTAGAAAAGTATGGTTCAATACTGGAGTAAATTTTAGTGGCGGTACAATTATTTAGTCTCAATTATTATTGAAAAAAATTTTTAAAAATCGAAATACATATATGTAAAAATTATCCTATTTGGTTGGAAAAGTATAAGATAGAAATCAATATTTTTAACAATTTTTATTCAGTATTTTGAACAAATCGTCAATTAACAAATATAGTTAATATTCAATATTTTAGGCATTTAAAATAAAATATTTTCTGTGTTTTATTAATCGGGTCATTAAAAACTCCATCTATTGCGAAAGCACATCAGATATCGGGGTAATAACTAGCAAAATAGGGAGGGATTCGAGGCTTAAGAATGTGCATTTACTGGCAAAAAGTCTTAAGCTTAATTAATTAATTTTAAGATTTTTTTAATAAATTAAAAACATATTTCTAACTATTATCAATCAATATTGTAAGATGTAATTTAGAAAATAGCTAAAGATTGAGTTTTACAGTATCAATGTTTAAACCTTTGAATTTCGTTGGTCAAATTTAAGAAAATTTAACGATTGTGATATTTTTCGCAAATTTAAATGAAAATATTTATATTAAGTTATATATAGAAAAATTCCCAATAAATATGTAAAATTATAAATATATTATATTTTATAGTGAAATACACTTAATTTAATTAACTTTTCATAAAAAAGTTAATGATTCGTGGTATATATACTTGGTTTATCAAGGAAATCTGGCAAATATAACGAGTTTTACATAATTTTAAGAAGTGTTCCCACAAGTAAATATATAATACTTTCAAATGATTAAAAGCTGTGATAAAATTATTTAATTCTTAGAAATTGCGAAGAAATCTTTTAATTAAACGCTCAGTAAAATAACTTTTAAAATAAAATCGGTTTAATATAAAGTGTATATATTTAAATTACTTTAAATAAATTTTTAAATTACACATTATGAGAATATTTATTGTTCTTATTTTACTGAAATTTCACCATCTCTGGGTTATGTGGACCTATTGCATGCTTAAGTTTCTAAATCGAATGCGTGTTGATAAGGTTGAAGGCCAGTCAATTTTTTCCACCAGAATAAATTTATTTATGAAGAATTTTTATTTTTGTTGTATTTTACCCGTACGTATAGAGTATATGATGGAGTGACGAAATCACGCGGGTTTTCATTTGGGGTTTGCATAATTCTGGAACATTTTTTTACCCTGTTTGATTAAAAATCCGAACTGATGGTTTTGGCCTTGTCTATCTTTCTGCCAGTCTATTCGCAGTTCTATATTTCTAAAGAAATTTTCAATGTTTTCTTTTATTAATAAAAGATTTCCGCAAGATATGAACTTGAGGTAGAAAAACTTTGAATATGAGACTCCCCGTCTTGTCACGTTGAATTTAGGTAGTAGTCCTGTCCCGTCTTGTTTAAGGAAGTATTTAGTACTATCCCATCATGTCCGAAGCTATTTTATTTTTATCAATATAAAGCTGTCAGACAATCGTACAAAAAAATTAATCTAAACTTTCGTTGATAAAAACCCAGTACTTCTAAATTACATAAGATTCATTATAAATAATTTCACTGAAATATTTGTAATATAATTTTAAAAATTTAAGATATGACAATGTTAAACATAAAAAGTTAATAATTTAAAGATTTTCGGGATTTAGTCAATGAATTTTACAATCCTGTTCTGCTCTATATTTACATGGTGCAATTCCGTCCAGATAAATCCAGTAAACATTTTCTGAATCCCTTTTCTATCCTGTCCAGTCCCGATAATTTTTCATGTCTAATATGAACGATGAAGATAAAATGAGTATATATTTGTTTTCCTGAAGTTATTTGCAAAAAAATGTCTAGTAGTCCGTAGATGCATCGATTAGACATAAAAGGGGCTCAACTAGCAAATTTAATTCCGCGGAACTGAAATAAATGATAATAAATATTTATAAATACAAATTTTGTTGAAAAAAAAACAAAAAACCTTGGGAATAGTTAATTTATGTTCATTCGCGTGTAAACTTATTTTCACTAATTGTTTCTTCTTTTTTGATGGAAATTTTATTCTTAAAAAGAATGACATTGATATATAAATAAACTTATACGATGTTTTACCAATTGAGCAGATATATGAATGTTTCATTCTTGTTTTGTAGTGTAAATTTATCATATAAATAATGTCATATAAATTTTGTTGTGTAAATTTTATTGCGGAAACGTTGGCTTTTTGAAACCACTAGAAAGCTTTTCAAAAACACAGCTTGTGCTAACGACTAAATTGTCCAGACAGCAACATTACTTTTGCTATACGTACGCATTTTTGTTGGATTTGACATGTCTGACCGTCTCTCAGTTGTAGATTCTTTTATATTAATAAAGTAGTTTTTCGGGTTAAAAATGGTTAAAATAACAAAATTCAATATGGCCAAACATAATGCTAAAATGGACGAAATTGTGCCAAAATTGGCAAAAATCTGGTCAAAATACAGTAAATTTTGGTGTTATGCGTGTTACTAATTGAACTAAAATCACGTAACTATACATTAAAATACGAGCCTAATTGTGTCTTTGAGCGTAAACAAACAACAGATTTTAGATTAAATTTTTTGAAACACTCACTGAAGTACTATTTATAACAATTTTTTATAACCCATAAAAAATTTTTTTTAAACAATATTATTTAAAAATAATATACGAAATGTTAGGAAACATTAGAATTAGTAATTGGATGCAAAATAAATGCTACTAATTTCTAATTCCCATAACTAATGCAAATATCGATTTAGTTTATAAAAAATTAGAATCAAAGTGAGCGCATTATAATGCTCGTCTTACGGGCTGAAATAGATATACTAAACTTTATGAAAGTAAATATAACGTTATATAACTGTAGGACACAGGAGTAAAATATTCTACATAAAACATTTGTCAAAAAAATCATTTATTTTCAAAAAAAAACATTATTTTCAAAGAAATCGCACTAAATTGTGCATTAATAATACTAGTTTTATAAAACATCATTTTATAGACAAATTAATACAAATATCGTAAAAAAAATCTATATTAATATCGTTACAATAAATATTCAGTTAAAAACATAAAAACACTTTGATAACTATTGTTACGTAGTGGCAGATACCGCCGAATACCGACAGCGAACAACGAAGAACGGTCATGGTTATAATAATAAGTGTTACTGAAATTATTAAGACATCCAATTGCATCCAAATAATCACTATATTCAGTAATAAAAGTGATAGAAATACTATATAATACAGCGTGTGAGTTTCGGTAGTATAAAGCAGAGGTTCTCAAACTATGGGTCGCGACCCAAAACAGGGCCGTAGAAATAAAAATTTGGGTCGCAGTCTTTTTTAGACTTGGCATTAGTTACGGGTCGCAACATTGAGTTGTCAATTTAAAAATAACTCTAATAACATCTCATCTTCACGTACGTAATTATAATAGAAATATAGACGAAAATTAAATTTTAAAATTATATACGATTAGCACAGTAGAATATTGTTCAAAATATGGATAATTCAAGTGCTAAAAAGCAAGCCTTTTATTCTCATTACTTTTAAAAATAAAGATTTGGTGTTATCGGTCGCAGAATAAATTTTTTCGAAATTTTGGGTCGCGACAAGAAAAGGTTTGAAAACCGCTGGTATAAAGTAACGTTAAAACGTATTTGAAAAAAGGTCGTGAAACAAAAAACACAATAGAATGAAAATTACTAAAACAATAGAACATTCCATAATGATAGTCATATTGACCGGTCTACAAATGAAATGATAACTGTTTCACTATAAAATGCTAGATCAGTTTGTTGAGAAAACTCTATTTTAATGCAAAATGAGTTGGGTAACCTTATATTTACACCTGAAAGAGTCCAGCAAGCTGTTATAACTTATAAGTATATTTTAATCATAATTTAAGTGAAAATTCAGAAACGTGCCCTATATGTCAATGTGAATTTCAAGAATGTAATCATGCAAAAAATATAAAAACCGAACCGTAATCGACAATTTATGTGAAGAAAATCTCATATACTTTTTACTAGAATTCCATATAAAATATTATATATACGTCTAATATGTAATTATATAGACGTAATTTTGATTAAATTATGCTTAAAATAAAATAAAATAATTTTCAACGAAAAATCAAAAAACAAATAAAATATTTAAAAAATTTTTAAAGAATTTTTCAAACTTACTCAAAGAAAATTATTTCTTATATTTTAAAATTTAAAATATAAAAGTAGTTTATATGATTGGAATAATTTATCATAGTTGGAAAATTTTTCAATTCATTTTAAAAATAGAAATTGAATGTTACTTAGATGAGCGTGAAAAAAAATTAATATTTATCACGAGTTAGAAACATGGGTATTTCGTAGTATTAGCAAATCTACAGTACTTAGAGTCCTAATGGTTTGGCCACTTAAAAATAAAACGAAAGTCACCGTAAGTTTGCGATTAAGTCAGCGAAAAGTAAATACAATGTAAATTAATTTTATAGATTGAAACAATGAAGCACACTTGAATAAATGTTTCTTTTTATTTGTTCAGCAGTAATAAAACAATAATTTGGAAAGATTTTAAGCAAAATAAATATAATAAAGTATTTAATAATAATCCAAACTGATAATAAAGTTTGCTGGAAATATGTTACATTGAAAAAACAATATTGACAATCGTCACCATATGTGGGCAGAAAACGAAAATATTGACTTTTCATACTAGCAATTAAGAAATAGTTTTGCGTAATCGTTATTCTGTTAAGAATTAGGTTCAGGCTTAAGCTTAAGGCACACGCACTCATACATAACTGAAACATAGGCGCAACTTTACAAAACGTTTAGAGTGGTTTCAACTGTAAGCTAAACAACTTTTCCCTCTAATATGCGATGACCGTAATTTATTTAATTGAAAAACATTAGGTTTCATTATTTAATACTCGAAGCGTATTATCATTTTGACAAACGCAAACAATGATGAAAATTATTTTTCCTTAATAGACAACAAACAAGAACGACACATTCATAGAGAGCTCACTTTCTTTTTACTTTAATATAAGCTAATAAGTTTATTTAATAATTAATTTAATTAAGATTTATTCTACAGTTTTTAACATCTCAAAATTAACTAAGATAAAATACGTGCTAAGTTCAGTGGTCGAGCTTATGTGGACACCGTTACGGACAGACAGACGGACGGACAGACAGACATGGTCAAATCCATAAGCTCGCTCTCTTTTCAAGAAAGTGAGCTAAAAAATGGTTTTGATAATAATTAAAAAGAAAATTTAAAGCACAGCATAGATATTTTATAATTTAAATTTTAATAGTACAGTATTCTTTATTTTCCTTACAAATTAATTTACAACAATAGAACGGGTAATTTTTACCCAACACGTTGCTGTACCGATCGAATCATTACAGCCATGTTCGCAATAACCTATTTTTCTTGGTTCTCCACCGATTCGACTGCACTGGTAAATAGCATTTTTCAAACAATCGTCTAACTGGTCGCCGCAAACTCGACCCGCTTTAGTGCAATAACAAGCCCGCACGTCAGCAATTAAAACGTTTATCAGAACAACGACAGTAACTAAGCTTATATATCGAAATATCATTATTCACTGTTTAACAATCACTTCAGAGCTCAAGTGTTTCTGAAATTTAAGAGAAAAAATAACTCTTTTGCATGTGTTATGGATGTGTTTGGAATGACAAAATAATTTCAAACTCGAAATTGGGATTTTTATGAGCGATTATATAGATATATAATTATTAGGTAATCGCTTTTTTTTTATATTTTCACTCTCGTTATTGACCAGCAGTGGTTAAAAAGTCTTGACACATATTTTATAAATATTTTTCATCAACAGCCAACTACTCGGTGACACAGTTTTAAATTCTCCCTCAACTTTTTTTAATTCTCCTAATAGGTATTCATCACCACAAGTGATCGCTCAATCATTGCGCCACTAATTTTCTCTTGTAAGAGAGGATTTTGGCCAAAATTCGTAACTGTCAAACTACACATCGAGCTATTGTTCGAACAAACATATTTTTCTCTATTATATAACAGGGGAAAAAAATGAAAAGCATATAATTATTTTTTATTGGGCTTACAAAAGGATGTGCCAAACGCAGCTTCCGCTCTTTGCAATTTGTGGATTAGAAGCGGTATTTTGGGTTAAAACTATTTAAAATTGTTCGCGAAGTCTACAGAAATGTATGCGCCAAATAAAATTTTAATTTTCATAAATAATGCATTGAATGAAAAATGTAATAATATCGGTGTGCTCTCGCTCTCTATTTCTCCTTCGCAGTCCTTGTGCTCAAAAATGTTTCGCATTGTGACCCATCATTAAATAAACATCATTAACGTTTGCAAAAAAGACACGTACAACCAACCATACGCTGATTGCCAAACATCGCTAACAGTGAAAATTATGCAACAAGTTTTAAATTATTATCATTTTTTAGTGTCGATATTTACCTTGTGACCAGACGTCAGAAAGTTTTTTTGTTGAGTTTATAATCAATAATAAAGTTTTATTGCTCAATAAGTTCCTAATATATTATATATTTGTTTTGGTTTATGATCAGTACTTAGTATTATTTGTTAATAAAACTTTAAATTCGTTCAAAGAATTTCGTACGTCATTGATACTGCATTAGCCCCCCGGCATTAATTAACAATTATGCAATCGATCATAGGTTTGATATTTTATTTTGTTTTATTGAAATATTATTATCGAAAATTTTCACTCCTAAAATAATGCAATTTTTAAAAGTATAAGAGAAAACATAAAAAGTGTTTCGTAAACAAAGAATTATTAGATATTTATAATCATTAAATGCAATATTTTAATTTATTAATTTCAATTTAATCCCTATTTTACGATTCAGATCCACTGCTCTCAAATACTGAGCTTAATTTTGAGTTTGAAAATTTCGTTAGCATCTATCGAATGAGCCAGTGTTTATAAGTAAACATTTAGTCAATTTAGTCAAATCCAAAATAAAAAGTTTACTCGATATTTCAAAAGTTAATATTCTCAAAAGTTTTCTATTCGTCGGCCTAAACCCATTACTATTTTATTTTATTGCTGTTGATAAAGCACTTCTACTCTTAAAATTTATATTTTTAATAATTATCCTATTGTATGATAAATATGAATAGTTTGAGATAAGAAAAATAAGAATTTAAATTTTAAATTTAAACATCACTAAGAATAAACAAGTTAGGAAAATAAATGTGTAGCTCTATACGAAGGTTTATATAAATTAATACTTTTTATTAAATATTCCTATTATTGTATAAAATATTTGAATAGTATAGCTTGCGTTATAATAAGTATTTATATATATATATATTGCCAATCCATTGCAAAATTAGTTCAATTTTGCTGATGAAAGTGATAGTGTTCACTGAAAGCTACAAA
>JAQIXJ010000431.1:0-34892 GCA_034700185.1 Phthiracarus laevigatus
AAATAGTTTCAATAGTATCATATTTCTAATATTAAATGTATTAAATGTTACTTCAAAAACTTATTGAAGGAGCGTTTGGCAGCGTTTTTCGAAAGAAAATTTAAAAAATTTTCATAATATTCCGTTTAAATATTTTTTTGTAAATTATTATTTTTTGATCACACTTAAAATAAGTTTTTTTCCCGGTTCCCTACCGTTTTGGCCAGTTTTTAGTCCATTTCCTATCCCTAGTCATAATAAAAGGGGTTAGGAATTCTACGTTTTTCTATAGTTTTTCATTATATAATAAGCCCACAGAAACGCATATTATTCTTACGCAACCGAAAATCAAGTCAGGTTTTGTTAAGCAAATCTGGTCTATAAGTAACTAAATAATAAAAATATTTAATTGAAATTTATTTGTGAACATTTTAGAAAAGAGTGTGTTATATGTTTTGAAAATCAAAAATCCTATTTTTAAAAATTATTGCAATGGATTGTTGATTATCTATAGAAATGTGAATGTCTTCAAAGTATCCACACTTCACCAATAAAAATTTAATGCTTTAAGGGTTTGCTTTTTACTGGCTTGTCTACTTCACCCAATCTTAATTAGAAAACTGATCATTATTTTATTATTTGAGTTTACATCAATGGATTCTGTGTTCTATGCATCAGACACACGTTTTATATGCATAATTAAATAATTAATTGACAGATTAGTGTGAACATAAAAATACATTTATTAAACATTAATTTATTGTATAGAATGCGCGGTTACTAAACAAAGTATTGAAAATTCCATTGGAAATGAATTTACAGTTATATTACACTACAATTTTTGAAAAAACAATACGATTTGCATTTTATAATTTACGATTATTTAATATTGACTGTACTATAACAGCTATAGTACATATATATTTGAAGTAAATTTAAACCAAATAAAAAACTTTCAAAAATATTCTTCGAAATCCATTTTAGTTTTTAAATTTATTTTCGAAATTTGGACGTCAATTGGCGAACCTGAAACAAAATTAACATTAAATGATATTCAAATTTTTAAAATGAATAATTTTCAAGATTTTGTAAATTGTATAAGTAATGATGTTGTTAATTGTTTAATACACCAGTGATGCACACATTCAACACTAGCCCTCACGCCCGGTATAATGAATACGCTCGCCGCTTACTTTCATGACACGATCGAGCGCTGAGCGTCAACCGACCATCAATATACCGGTATGTGAAGTTTTACTAAAAAATTGAAATTTAAATTAATATAAATTTTTATTTTCATTTAAAGTAAAAAATATTTTAAACATTTTTATTTAATAATCTAAACAAAATTTTTTAAAATAATATCAAAAGACTAACGTTCGCGCTTAGTCCTGAGCGCCATCCGCTCGAACGTTGTGCACCACTGCATATAATTTTAATATCTACGCTGTTATTCTATGTTGTGACCATTAAAAAATATGGACATAGAAACTTTCTAAGAAAATATTATGGCTGTGTATCACTTATAGATGAGAACATTTTGAGACATTTTTTCATTAATTTTTTAGAAATATAATTGTTTTATGGTAAGTTTAAGTAGTTTTAGTTTGTAAACTACTTTTTCAATTATAGTGCCAGAAATAATCTAATTTACCCGAACATTAAAATTAATTGTGCGGCAAAACAGTTAACAATGCCCACAATCGATATTCTTTACATATATATCAGAAATGAAAGCAACTTTTCGCATTAATTCAATACGTAAAATAAAAATTGAGTATACTTGTGTCATAAATAGAAGGTGCCTGCAGTAATATACCTAATTATAAAATAAAAATTAAATAAGTAAAATTAAACATAAAATTTTTGGAACTAAATACCAAATGTTCCTAAAACGCAAGCAGATGTGAATATCCAAAGGAATAATCGGTCCAAAACCATTGCTACATATTTCCAATCTTCTTGAATCTGACAAATAAAAAAGTAAACTTTTTAAACAATTTCTCTAGTCATTCATAGTTTGCTTACACTCATAAACTCATCCGAATTATCTGCAAAATTAATTTAAAAAGAATAAATAATGAGAATAAGTTTGAAAAGAATAACTACCGATATGTTGCGCTATAAACATAGCATTATGTATTACTTGATCCACTTCTTTAGGATAATAAATTCCAGTTGTTTCTAAATAAGGAAGAACGGGACTCGTGTCTAAATCTTGAATTATCAATTCTTCTGCTGATCCAAGAGTTGAAAATAGTGGCGTTTGCTGAGCTATTAGAGAGCGCCTTGTTTTCGAACACTTAAAATCTTTTAGTATATATTGATCTGCCTTTGAACACGAGGCTGAAGTAAAAAAATTAGACATTTCAGCCGAAGTTTTTCCATTTTTTGTTTTTATATCGGTTTCTGATGATTCTATTCTATATTGTGGTGGTCTCATCAGTAAGATTTTTGGTAGTATTCTAATAAACACTTTCCTAACCCAAGGAGCCTAAAGTATTCATTAAAAGTTTTAAATTATATCTATATTTCAATTGTATTTTTAATACCATTCGATGTGTTGACGGCGATCGAAAATGTATGTTTAAGACTAAAATTGTTACGATTACTGCATATCAAAACAATATGATAAAATTTTATAAACTTTGATAGAAATGTCTGAGTACTATACTGTATGTTCAATTCATTAATAGCTTAGATTATAAATTTGATTAATTAAATCGAACAAATAATTATTTGGATACCTGAAAGTGTCACTAAAACCATAGTGAATACAAGGTATTTGCCTAATAATGGAGTTGTTAATGATGTCGACGGAATCATTTCAATCAAAACCAAAAAGAAAAAAGTAAGAGATAGTAATATGGAAACGGTGAGTGTAACCTAAAGTAGAATCAATTTTAAAGTTAATTTCAATTGAAATAAATAATATTATAGTAATATCAAACCTTTTCTCCGCTATCAGATGGCAAGTAAAACACTAATACAGAAAGACATGATATACCGACGCATGGAATTATAAGGTTAACGGTATAAAATAGTGTTTTTCGGCGAAGTGTTATATTGAATGTAATATCGGGATAAGGTTCTGGGCAGCAATTATAAAATTTTTCTTTTCTTGTTGCTGCCACTGACATTATATCCCATTCAACATTAAGATAAAATTCTGTCAAATCCATTCCTATTGGAACTATGTTTGAACCATTTATTTCGAATAAATGTTTTAAATCAACCTTTACGTAAAATAATATTAATCTCAGTTTTTTAATTTGTCTTTTAATAATCATTTACTTGATTTCCATCATATCTAAAATTAAAACATTAAATTTGAGAAATAACACTAAACTCGCCAATACAACTTTCTTACGTCCAGCTGCCAAACTTCATAAAACAAACTTGAATAGACATGTTTCAAAAATAATTAATAATTTAATGGATTAATTAATATATTTGTTTCTAAACAAACCTTGTTCGTCAAAGGGAAAATATTTAATGTCGATATTGCAAGAGCTTTTATAAATAGCAGGTGGATTCCAAACCACTTTACCATCTTCATGCTAATTCAAATTATTTATTTAATAATTTATAACTTATCGTTAATGAAAGAATATGATAATAAATAAAAATCTTACAATAATTGCTTTAGTCATAATAGTAACTTCATAATTTCCATCTGCGCTATATTATGCAACAAATGTATGAGCAAAAAAAATTAATCAAAAAATAAATTCAATTTTCAATATCCACTAGTTTAATAACAAACTTTTATAATCTTTTCTAAAAAAATATTTTACTCCATATTTATGTCCGATAAAATACAGTATAAAAATATTAACAAAATTTTAAAAATGCTCATTTACTTGTTATATAAAACAATATCCGGCAACCATATTTGCTCTGCTGGTACGTATAATTGCCTAACGCCTCCATACTCTTCAGCATCCCATTTGAGTTTGTGATCTGACCATTCCTTAATTCAAATTTATTATTTTAGCCTATCTTTAAAAATGGTTTAAACTTTACAATTAAAATTTATATTAATATTATTCAGTTGACATACAGTATCTTTTTAAAATATTTCATTTATAAAAACTAATAAAAAGAAATTAAAATTTTATTTTTTGAATGTTTGCAATTTTTTTCCATAACCGAAGTTAAATAGAAATAATTCATAAGAATGATTTTTGGAATGTACATTAGAAATAATTCTTAGATTTTTCGAAATTTTATGATAATACTTTGGAAATTGTATAATATATGAACAAATTAGTAAACCTGATTAACCCAAACGTTTGTTGTCATTATTTGATTTTTTAAATTCTGCCAAAAAGCAAAATAAATTAGTTTTTTAATATAAATTTAAGTTTAATACTGTAAGCATTATTTAATACATACTACATCTATAAGTTGTGATAGTTTTAATCCCATTTTTACTGTGAGCTTATCGCTAAAAATAAGAATTTATATTAATAAACAAAAAATAGAAATTTATATACCGAAAAAATTGAAACCAATATTTAAATACCGATTGAAATTATAATAAAATTTAAAATTAAAATAAACAAATAAGAGTAAATGGCGAAAAAAAATTTAAGTTCTAACCTATTATTGACCACAGGCCGAATAAGTCTATTATAACTATAATTTCAAATTTTGCAAATTAATAACTTATTAAACTTTAAATCGTTAAGCTGTACCTCGACATTAAATCATCGTATAGGCGTTTAGCATCTAAAGAATTTATAGTTTGCAATATTTTTTAAAAAGTCATAGCTACAATAATTAGAGTATACCTGGATTGCAAAGAATTTGATGATAGTTTAGCGTTAGTAGAATTAAAAATAATAACGAATTACTTGAAAAATTCATTATAAATAACGAATCAATAATATGTAAAATGAATATTAGAGAAAAGAAAGATACAGTTTGTACAGTCTTTCAAGAGCAGTGATGCTCATAGTGTTTAGTGCAGACTCAATGCATTGGATGCTGAACTCATTTCTCCGCAGTCAACGCATCTTAAAATGACGTCAAAAGCAGCAGAGAAATCGAAATCAGCATCCGATACACTAAGTCTGCACTGAACAGAGAAATAACAATCTGAAAAGAATTAAATTTTTTACTAAAATGTTTAAAATCAATTGTATAATTTATTTCGTATTATTTTTAGTAACTAAATCATCAGCTAATTCAGAGGTAATTCAATTCATTTCTTTTATACTAATAAAAGCTTAAAATATTTTAAAATAACATAATATTCCTATAAGTTCATATCCATGTTTCATTATCAATAATTTATTACAAGGGAAAATTCAACCACTATTTTTTAATTGGTAGGCAAAACGCTTATACAGCGAATTGATAAATGGTTATAGCAATCTTATAAGACCTGTTGTAAGTTATTTAATTTATCTTATATTGTGTTTGCTGCAAATTAATTTACTTACTTTCCAGGGAAACAACTCGGACAGACTTACGGTTAAATTAGGACTTAAATTATCCCAATTAATTGATGTGGTAAAAAATTTGAAACTTATTAAATAAATAAATTTTTAAATAATTTTCTACATAAAACAGAATTTAAAAAATCAAATAATGACAACAAATGTATGGGTACGTATATTTTAGTAATCTAAATTACAATTATTCAATAAACAAACCTGAAGTAGACCTATAAAATTGAACCAGTTCTTAAAATTCTATTTATTAAAATAAAAAATGGGTGTTAAAAATTTGAATTCAAACATAAATTTTTTTAAAAACTTTCTCGAGGGAATGATATTTTACAGAAGAAGTAAAACGCTCCAATGTTCAAAAATAATAAACAATGCTTACACTCATTTAGCAACAAATAGAAAGATTTATCTAACAACTCACGTTAAAAATTATCTGATGATTATTGAGAATCCATAAGAATTCAATTTTCACTTTACAATAAGCTATTTACTACATACATCAATGAAAAGCAAATATTGACGATTCATTGACTAGTCATTGATAGAGTGTAATGAATATAAGATTCTCGTTTAATATATCTATACTTTAAATATATTTTTACAGGTCGAACAAGAATGGATTGACTACAAACTTAAGTGGGATCCAGAAGAATATGGCAAGCAATTTCAAATTATCTTTGATTTATCCAAATTATTTAATTTATTTTAAACTAATATTTAGGTGGTGTTTCCAAATTACACGTTCCATCCGAAGATATTTGGTTACCAGGTTCTCTTTTAACTTTCAATTTATTAAATGTTTATTGAATTTATTAAAATCATAAAAAATTCTATGGATAAAGCTCATTTAAAATAATGTCTACTCAAAGTAAGCTAAAAATGCAAACAAAAAGTTAATTAATTAATTTGTTACTCATACAGTTCCTAAACTTTTTATAACAGTGCCCATAATAGTGCATTTATAAAATTAAACCATAATTTAAACTAATTATTATTATAACTAGTTCATAATGAGTGAAAATATTAATGAAAAGTTTTCTAAACAAATAACAGCAATTTAAATTATAGGTTCATAATCACATTTATAAAAAGATCAAATACTGTGTGTAAGAAATTCGGAGATTATTACAACAAAAATATAAATGTTCTTTGCATGGGATAAACCATAAATCTTATCACTTATGATCATATGTACCATAGAGCGTGTGTTCATTCCGCCTTATTCCACAGCAATGTTAAGCAGTGAGGAACAGTGGGCGTGGTATACGTACAACATTTCAATGCTTGCGGGGAATAGAGACGAGTTCTATGATTTGTACATATTCACAATAACATTTTTGCCAGATTTATGATATAAGTTATATATTCCAATTAAAATGTCTGCAAGTAATTTATAATAAAAAGTGAGCTCTCTATGAATGTGTCGTTCTTGTTATAGATATAGTTTTGTATAACAACGCTGATGGAAATTACGAAGTAACTATTATGACTAAAGCAATTTTACATTCCGATGGATTAGTCACTTGGGTAATACACTAATATTTATTTTTGTTTACTATCATTTTATAAGAATTTCTGAAAAAAAGTTTTTTAAGTTATAAATGGGGTACAATTCTAATATTTTTACAACTTCTACAAGCTATATTTACAATTAGACTACTGTATTTGAAATTTATGTAATTCTATAAAATTTAAAAAACTAATTGATATTTTTGGAGATTTCCATTCTAACTCTCATAGTAATCGAATTAATTTATTTAATATTACAGAATCCGCCGGCAATATATAAAAGTTCATGTGAAATAGATGTCGAGTATTTTCCATTTGATGAACAAAATTGTTTCATGAAGTTTGGCAGCTGGACGTAAGTCACAATCTATTCATTTTATTGTGATTCATAAATATACAGTAGATTATACTTTTATGCGCAATGATATATTAGAGGTAAACATGAATCGTAAGCTTTTTGTATATAAAATGTTGACACAGATATTCTTTAGGATTACAAAGTTTTATGATGGTAGTCGTTATTATTTTTTATAATAATAATACATTTAAAATTTTAGGTTACAATGATATTATTAGTTAATTTTTTAAAGCTAAATTCAAATCGTTATTTGTTAAAATTTGTTTAGATATGACGGATATACGGTAATTACCATTATATGAGTGTTTGTTGTAAAAGCAGTTTCATTTGAAATAACATATAAAAGGTTGATCTAAAACATAAACATCAGTCTGACAATAGTCCAGATATTAAAATTGGTATGGATTTAAGCGCGTTTTACCTTAGCGTTGAATGGGATATCATGGCTGTCACTGCTAAGAGAAAAGAAAAGTTTTACAGGTACACAGAATATATCGATAACAAAACCCTAGTTATTCTATTAATTTAAATTGTTTGAAAATATTTGTTTAACCTATAAAGTTGCTGCGAAGAGCCATATCCAGATATTACTTTTAATATAACTTTGCGACGAAAGACTCTATTTTATACGGTTAACTTAATTATCCCTTGCGTCGCAATATCTTTTTTATCGATTCTGGTGTTTTATTTGCCAGCAGACAGTGGCGAAAAGGTATAACATTTAAATGTATTCGAAATGCTAATGATCTTTGAATGTGTATTTAAAACGAAGGTTAGTTTGTCCATATCTATTATGCTATCGTTGGGCGTGTTCTTCTTATTATTGGCCGAAATTATTCCCCCAACGAGTTTAAATGTGCCGCTTTTAGGAAGATATTTATTGTTTACTATGGTATTGGTCACGCTTTCGGTTGTGGTAACCATTGCTGTTTTAAACGTGAATTTTCGTTCGCCCGCCACTCATAGAATGGCTCCGTGGGTTAAATCAATATTCATCGAATTTCTTCCGAAATTCTTATGCATGCAAAGACCAAAAGGCGATGCAGACGACACCAAATGTACATTTACGTTATCTAAAACCAAAACCGACACTCATTTCAAAGTAGGCATTGGATTGTGCGAGAAATCAGTGTTGCTTCCAACTAAAATTGGTACCAGAAAACTAAGCAATAGTTCACTTAATGGTTCCAGTGATTTACCTCCACCACCACCACCCGAAAAGCTAAGAATACCGGAACCAAAGGCTCCACATCCTTCCGATTCTTCCGATCAATGCAGTAATGGAATAGAAAAAGAATTCAGTTCACTTCCATCGTATAACATAACAACAGCGGAAAACGATCCGTTCGTTACAGATGTGGAACCAGTGAGCCCTATGCCTCATCCACCACTTATCGATGATCTAGATTTTAATAATAAAAAGATATGTCCAGAGATTGAGCGCGCTATTGTTGGCATACGGTTTGTGGCGCAACATAAAAAGAATTTAGACAATTATCTTAAGGTATATTTTTAATATTGTTTCGCTTTAATATCAATAGTCTAACAAAATTGTAAGCTTAATAACTAGAATATGGTTGTTTGTCACATTAGTACTGTTTCATACATTCTTTTTTGTAAAAATTTTGCTAATTTTTCATTTATAAAATAAATCCTAGTTTTTTGACGTTTAGAAATAAATAATTAATTGTCTTTAAATATTTATCATTATGTTTAATTGCCAAACTTATTTATAATAAATTAATAGATAGAAGAAGATTGGAAATATGTAGCTATGGTTTTGGATCGACTATTCCTATGGATTTTTGCTTTTGCCTGCATTGTTGGCAGCGTTTTGATTATTCTACGAGCGCCTTCTCTATACGATGATAAACAACCAATCGATGTAATACTCAGCAAAGTAAACGTAGGAACAAACTGAGAGAAGCAGTAACTGCAAACTCCATTCCTATACGATTAAGCCTACGTTTTGTAAGTATTTTCTCGAGTTATCGCACATCAATTTTTTGTTCATTCATTATTATAACACATTACTGTCAAAATATATCTTTCGCTTTGTTTTATAATGATAAATATTAGCGATGTCTCAATTTATACTGTATATCCAAAATTGTTATATTGTATCCAAAAACTTAGATTTACTCAGCATTTTTTGTGAGTATTTTTAATCTAAAAACACTAAAACTTACACAAATAAATTATTATTTATAAAAACTTGTTTATAACAAATTTACTTATTTCTTAATGTGTAGATAATATTTTTAATTAAATAACAATATGATTCAGTAAAATGTAATATTTCTATGATTTGTCTGGGAATAAATCTTATATTCGTTTTATTTTACATGATTGATGGGAAAAGTTTAATTCGACTATTTTTTATTAGCGGAAACTATCAATAGAGATGACGCGCATTACGCCACTCGTCAACTCGTACGGAATAGTGTACCGTACTATGCATAAAACAATTCGCTTTCAGTCACGTAAACATATCACATGCATATACAGTATGAACAAAAGCTCTAATATATATACAATATAATATTAGTTTAGACCTTTCAATGTATTTAAATATTATCCATTTTATGCTGTCATAGCATGTCATTACACTAAAACTAAACTGTTTGGTTAAATTATAATTTATTTAAAAAACGCAATATAGAGACAAACAAAAGCAATTTGTGAATAAAAATGTTAATTGCTTTTGTTCCTGTTTTTTATATATTCCAAAATTAAATTAAATATCCGAATGCTAATTAATTTCAATAGTTTTAAATGTTATTCATGTAAAGATTCATTTAACAAAGAAACAAAATTTTTATTTGAAGTTCTAAGTAACTTATTGTTGATTAGCTGCCAAATAATGGGCTGATCATTATGTGATACAATGAAATTATTTTATTATTAAAACAACATTAATAAAATAGCTATGATAAAAAAATTAGATAACGATTATCATGTTAAAAGAAAAAGAGCTCTAATTAAACAAAAAAATAAGACTAAAAGTATTTAACTTAAATAAATAAAAAATGTCACTTTATTATACACTATTCATTGATTAATGTGATAGATCTCTAAAGATCTGTAAATCGATAGCAGTTCTTTGATCGTATAACGAAGGCGCTTGAAGAATGATGCCACACGTGCCACAGAAACACGCTAAAGTAAATATCCAGAGAAATAAACGATCTAAAACCATGGCTACGTATTTCCAATCTTGAATAACCTGAAACATATCGAATGAATTGATCAAATCGATAGGAGACAAGAGTGCGCTTATGCGCTCTCAATTCACTTACATTATTCTCTTCGTCATCTTTTCTGATATGGTCTGCAATGAATAGTATGCTTTCGATCGCTTTGTGGACTTCTGGCGAAAACTGGAACGAAGAGTTAAGTAATTGTTGATTGGATGCTATTCTTTCTTTATCATTACTCCAATTTATGTGATTTTCGTTATTACAATAATTCGTTTTATTAGATCCGAATTCTGTATTAATATCGTTAAAATGTTGATTATCAGTAAAATCTGACATCATTGACAGACCGGGTATATCATTATCTAAATTTGCCACAAAATGAGGAACAAGTGGTGGCATTGTTGGTCTACTACTCTCGGAGTAACAACTTAACGGATCAACTCTAAACGAACCATTATTCCCATTTTTCTGTATCTGTTTGTACGATTCCCTTCTCAGTGACATACCATTCGATTCTCCATTATAGCATCGAAAATTAGATTTCATGTTCAAACCAACCGCTATAATAAAGATTAAATTTTATTCGCCAATAGTTAGCTAAGGAGTTAAATACCAGCAATTTCTTCATTCCAATCATGAAATGATGGTCTTTTCATCATTAAAAATTTTGGCAACATATGGATAAATAATGTGCGAACCCATTCAGGCATTTTATGCGTTGATGAAGATCTGAAATGAACGTTTAGAACCCCAACGGTCACACATATGGATGTAGTTATCAACATCATTGTAAATATTAAATATTTGCCCAATAATGGTACCGCAAGACTAGTTGGCTATAATTTTATGATAATAACCACATTAATCATTTTTTTTACCTTTTATGGTGTTTTGTTAATACTCACTGGTATTGTTTCTGCCAGAAGAAGAAAGAATACGGTTAAGGATACAAGAATGGAGATGGAAAGTGTCACTTTTTCACCGCTATCTGATGGCAAGTAAAACACTAGTACTGTTAATAAAGTAATGCCAACACAGGGTATAATAAGGTTAACGGTGTAAAACAATGTTTTGCGTCGAGTTGTGATGTTAAATGTAATGTCTGGATACGGTTCTGTACAGCAATCGTAATATTGTTCATTATATTTTGCGGGCACTAAAAGTATATCCCATTCTACGCTTTTCACGCACTCACTCATGTCGATACCTATGTCTACGTAATCAGACCCCTCTTCTTGCTGAAAGTGACGAAGATCTACCTGTTTATGTGAACATAATCAATTCAAAATTACAACATAATTTATAAACTGAAAATCGAAAATCACTTTGCATCCATAAAACAGTTTATTTATTTATAACAACCAATAGGGTTATGCTGAATGTAGCAATTGTGGTGGGATTTGGGATTTTTATAGAGCAAAATATATAAGGAATGGCATAAAAGTATAAAACACTCATAACAAAAAGACTAATAAATAGGCTTACTTCTAATCCATCATAAGTCCAACTTCCAAACTTCATTAAACACGATTGTTCATCGAAAGGAAAGTATTCCACATCTATTTTGCACGTACTTTTGTAAAGTGCTGGCGGATTCCAACTGACAAGACCGGTGTAATATACGCGAGCTTTGGTCATTAATGTCACCTCATAATTGCCATCATAATTGTTAAACAAAACGATATCTGGTAACCATATGTGTTCGGCTGGAACGTGAATCATGTCTACTCCTTGATAGTTGGATGGATCCCATTTTAGATTATAGTCATACCAATTCTATTGTTTATACAAACCATTATTTTAATTTATTAGTCAATGTTTTATCGATTAAAACAATAAAACATTATAATTATTTATAACTCAAAATCGCAAATAAATTAACCAATTTTTTAAAAATTTTAAATTCATTTTATATTTAAAGTTTTTGTATACAAAAAATATGATAGCTTACTTGTTCTAACCAAATATTTGTTGTCATAAATTGTTGTTTGAGATTCTAAATATCAAATAATTAATTATAACAAAGCTGTTATAGAATATGGTATAGAATTATATTATGCCATAAGTTTAAGCAAAATACTTACCACATCTATAAGCTGTGAAAGCTTTAACCCCATTTTTACTGTGAGTTTGTCACTTAAAAAACAATAATATAATAATGTTTTATTTAAAGATTTATATTATGAGTATCGGATTAATTTAATATATTCATTACGGAATCGCAAAACTACTCTCTGAATAAGAACCGCTAACCTGTTATTAACCACCGGTCGAATAAGTCTGTTATAACTATAATTTGAGATTAAAAACAAATATAAAGTAAAATTAATAAAGATTTGTTAAACTTTTATACAGTACCTCGACATTAAATCATCATAAAGACGTTTTGCATCTATAAACAACGCAATTAACTTAAAAATTGTATTAAATTTAATAATTATTAAAGTATACCTGGATTGCAGCGAATTTGATGATAACATAGAATCACTAGTATTAATAATGATAATAAATTAATTAAAGAATTCATTATCGATGACAAATCAATGTTATAAGGAATAGAATGCTCAAAAAATAAGGAGAAGATTGTTATATGGATATTAGTCGGTGTTTTCCAAGTGATGTTTGTAGAGTTTGGAGCAGACTCAGACTCAATGCATTGGATGCTGAACTCATTTCTCCGCAGTCAACGCATCTTAAAATGACGTCAAAAGCAGCAGAGAAATCGAAATCAGCATCCGATGCACTCACTAGAAATAAACTGCACTAAACTGCAAGAATTTTAAAATATTTAATAATTTAAAATAATTTTAATTATTTTTCCTTTATAACGTTAGCAATAATTTTTATAGATTGAAGGAGTTTACATTTTGCTAATTTTCAAAATTTTAGTTAATTTGATTTGCTTTAATTTTTTTGTCGTTCATGGAACGTCAGTGCAAATCAGTAAATTTTTCAATTACTAACGTGTATTTAAGTCTTCTGCAATGTGCAACTATAATGTGCTCCGTATTCAAACTCAAGGCTTTAAGCTATAATCTCTTAGGCTTTGTTTAACAAATACGAATACCGTAATTGAAAAACATTTATTTAACATTTTTATATTTTAAGGTTTATTCGAAAAATGTAATTTTATACAATTTAAAACAAATTTTATTCAAGTTAGACATTATTTTGCGTATCCATTTTAAATCAAAGCTATCAATAATTTATAAACAAATTGCGGTTAGTTTTCCTAAAGTTTAGTTATTCTACATTATTCTCTAGTCTATTCCCTAGGCTTACCATAAAAACTAACAAATTACAAAAAATTTTAGGCTTAACCTCAGCCTAACTTCTAAGCCTACGTGAGGAGCACTAAAATCCTCATCTCTATTCTCTTTGTGAAATTATCAATTAATTCTAATGATTAGAAGACTGTTTATCAAATGACAATATATAGCAAATTAATACTTGTGTATTGCGTAAAACTTGAGTCTTATTTTTTATATAAACTAACATACAATCACCAAATGAGGATTTTATATTACTTTATTATTTGACAAAACAAAACTTAATAAAAAATATAACAATTATCCAAAGTTATAACAAATAATAAAATTGAATTAACGTTTAAATTAGAATTTTCAAATAATTATTGCAATAATTTGTAAGTCTAAATGTCTAAATTTATTTTATTGGATTTAATGTTTTTTTATATGGCAGAGAAAAAGATTTACTCTATCTATACAACATGAAAATTTTGTAAATGACACAATCATTTAATGAGAGCTAGAATCGTGAAAAACATAGTATTCAAAAATTTCGTAATAATATTAAAAAAAATGTTTGCCTAATTGATGTAATTTTTTCGATTTTTATGCTTTTCGAACATATTGTACAATGAATTTGTTTTGTTTAATTAATAAATAAATACAGTGAGCAAATTAAGTTTTTTTTCATGACAGTATTTACTTTATCTTTGATGAGTTTTGCACGAAATAATAGTATTGCTAATGCGATTCAATTTATGTTTGCTTAACTCCACGATGCAATTCAATAACCTTGTCCTGATCGACGGGTTGGAATATATGCGGCGCATCCAGTAGTATAGCTATTGTACCGAATGCTGTCACACCAAAGAATATATACAACTGGAGTCTATCGATTACCATCGCTACGTACTTCCAATCTTCGCGAATCTGGACATTTTTTTCAGCGTTTTCGGATTTAAGTTAAATGAAATCATTAATTGTTAATTTACTACTATTTGTTATTTATATACATTTATTTTGTTTTGCATTATTTTTTAAGTTTACTTTAGAAATTTAACCTCATTGTTGCTATTTGTGAAAAGTATTCAGTAAAAAATTTTATATTGGGTAAGATTATCTTGAAAAAAAAGGAAATTTACTTTTTTCTTATATTCTATTCCATATTTTATTTAACATCTGCCGCTGTTATGCACTAAAGAGTTTATAAGCTTTATTTTTGTTATAGTATTTTCAATAACAAGCCATTTGCTAATCTTAACAAAATCACGATATTCTGTAACTCAGAAAAATTTCTTATTACAGTATTCATGGCTAATTAAAAGATTATTTTGGTCGTGAACAGTACATAGTAGTTAACTCTTAGGTTATACGATATTAATCTAGTAGAAAATCACTCTATAGTTTAAGCAATGAATTTTTATTACAAGATTAGTGGAATAAAAACAAAAACGAGTATCTATAATAAACACGGTAACTATAATATATATATAATAGCTGGTACTATGTAATAGAGTGGCCATACCTGCATATACTCATCTTCGCTCCTGAGATGTTCGGCAATGAATTCAATAGCCTCTGCAGCCCTGTATGCTTCTGGGGTGAGATAAAGAACATCTATACTTTCGTTGTCTCGCATCGCATCTCTTTCTAGAGAAGCTTTGCATTGTTGTTGCTGTTGCGCAGCTATTGTACAATTAGGGTGATGTCCATTAATATCTTCCAATTCCATGAAATCGACTTTACTTTTTAAGTTGCATTGCTTTATTTCAGGCGATGCTCCTGTTTGTGGCGCATTGGGATGATATGAGGGATGGAAATGCTGATAATGAAGACCAGGCATGTTCATCATCCATCGTAAACGAGTCTTTTTTGGCCTTTTCATGAATAACAACACTGGAAGGTATTTGAGAAAAACTACTCGAATCCAATTTGGCATTTTGTGTGTTCGTGGACCGCGAAAGTTCCAATTTATTATGATCACTGTCACCAATATTGATATACAGTTCATAAGAAATGTAAACAATAAGTATTTTGCTATTAACGGAAGCACTAATGATGTTGGAGGTAATATTTTGGAAACCAGCAGAAGAAATACAACCAGCGATAGCAGGATCGATATGCCCAATGTTACTTTTTCACCTAACATGAAAACATCATTTATTAAAAACTTTTATTTTTATACCAAACTATAATATCTAATATGATTTAGAATCAATCATTTTTTGAACAATTTGGATAAAATATCACTGTAATGCCATACCTATTTGCTAAACCAATATAATAGACATATAGACTAAGTTTTTGGATTCGCTTATTCTCTATTTTATAACTATTTATTATTTTTATAAGTGCTTTTTTGGTAGCATAAAGCTATGGAAGCTCACTTATCTTTATTGCTATTAAAGGTTTGATTTAAAATTGTTAAAACATGTTTTTATGATTTGGTTTTGTTAGGCTCAAGTTTTGAATCTGTTTGGATTGAAATTATTTATGCTAATAAGTTGAAGGTTAATGTATGGCTTTAAGGTATACTTTCTGTTTATTTTGATACGAGAAAGTAAAACTATTAGCACCATTAATAACAGTTATGTAAAGGTTTATGCCTATTTTGTAAAATATATAGAAGTTGATCAAGGGTTGAAACTTTTCGTTTAAATCCGATAAGTTCAGACACCCCAACAATTTTTGGGTAGATTATGAAAAAATATAGCTTAAATTCTATAAATTTTACTTCTGAAATTAAAGAATATGTAACCGTTGCTCTTTAACCACAGTTTATGCGTAACTTTGAGTGCGCTCTGACATCAAATATTTTTTGGACGAAACCAAATTAATACTCATCCCTAACCAAAAAAAAGTGTAACTTATTTTCAATGAATTCTTTAAATCTTTCTCTGCGATGACATTTACAAATGGATTCATATTCGCATTATAAAAGAACTAATCATAATACGCTTGTCTACTATTATAAAGAAGAGTCTAACGCAAAATACTATATAAAGCTATAGTCAATGCTAAAGTTAGAAATGATGAATATATAAGAAACTAAAATTAACATTTACGATAATTTGAAAATATTTGTAGAAAACGACTACTTTTTAATTAAATTTAATTTACGGTAGAGTAATAATATTTCTCAAACGACACACAATCTACATGTGCAGTTATTTCAAGATTCAACATTTATTTGAAACTTTTAACTATAGCATCAAATGGCTCAGACTTCGCTACTGAAATTCAAGTTAATCCAAATTTCATAACAACCCATTTATTAATAATTTCATTTCCTTTAAATATAAATTTCTATAAAAATCTCTGCCTATAACATTATGTTTAATATAGATATTGATCCAAAAAACAATTGAATGGAAAAAATTAAATTTTTCAATGTAATAATGCTGAAATAATTTATGTGGCATTAGTGCTTCATTTTATAGAATAGACTGCTAAACTTGATTTACTCTATTGAGTTTTAAGCACACGATTTTAACACAGTTGTGTGCACAGTAATACTATATAACAGAGGCAACAATCTTTATAAAGAAACATACTGTTATCCTATACTGTATATCAGTACAGAATTGACGATTCAATTCGGCAAAAGTAATTCGTAATTGAAACACTTTATTAGATCCAAAAGATTGTGTGTCATTTAATGCATAATTTATTGGTCATAAATAAATAGCAAAATTATTAAAAATAATACAATAATAATAGTATATTAGCATTTATACTGTATATGAAATACGTTGTGTATTTTTTTAACGAATAATACAAGATAATGGTAGAAAAATATTTAGAATAATCATAATATAATGATTTAATGCGTTTTGGAAGAAGAGTTTCACTGTTTAAAACAAGTCAAAAATTTTGAAAGCACTAAATTTAGAGACTTAGAATGATAGTCAATTAATACTTTTTTATTTCTTAAATTAAAAGCAAATTTACTGTTTCCTATTCTCTAATAACTTAATATGGAGTCATTTTAACTTATGCTATTTTGCTAATTTGGCAGAAATTTGCCACAATTCTAATAATATACTATTGAATGCATCAAACAAATATTTTAAAATCTAAGGAATCTTCATAAGCGACCTTATATTACAAAGTTTGTAAAATTTTTTAAATTTCTTTACTAATAAATTCTAAATTATGGACTAAGTAATATATACTGGAGATATTTTAGAAACAAATCAGTAACAATAAAATTCAAAGTTGAAAAATTTTAATCATACTTTTGCTAATATGTAAATTCTTTAAAAATAAATTCTATTCTTAATGTTATTTTCATAAATATTTAAAGCAAATTATATATAATAGTAGCTACTTTTTGAGGCTGTAATAACTAAATACTGTTGAATTCAGCGATTTGGAGCAAAAGTTATACATCATTAGCTTTCTTGTAAATACAGTACGCATATACTGTATTTAAATTATTGGTAAAGAATTAGCTATTTGGCGTACAGCTAAAATATATTCATATTTATACTCTCGAGAATCGGCTCAACAGTTCCCATAGAAATATTGACATAATATAATAATTTCAGAATTGAATTTATATAAAAAATGTATGATAGAGACACAAATTAAAATTATACAACTGTAGCAAATATAAATAAAAAATCATATAAAATTTAGTGTTTTGAAAATTTTTTAGAACTAAGCGGAAATATTTGGTAATCACTCCCATCCCGAAAATTTTATGCTGTTCAAACTCCCTCATATTTTGCCCTTAATCCCGTTCCCTACAATAAGTCAAAAATAAAAAATACCTACCAATAAGTTTAACTTTTAAAATCTTAAATACTTTAAGAAAACCGAAAACTTTGAAATAAATTAATTCGTTTCACTGTGAAAACTAAACATCAATTAGTCCACTAAAATAAGGCATTTTGTGTTCACTCTAAATTACATTAATATTTATAATATAAAAAATTCTAATGGAAGCAAACTTATATCTATCAACATTACAATTCTAGCTTAACAAAGAAAAGAAATTGCATGTAAAAACTAACTCGTAAGTAACATTATTATACAGTATGTACTTAAAAATTGATCGTTAACATTGATAAACGTTAAAATAACAATACTTAATATTTTATTTAAACATTAAGTCAATCTTTGTTGTTCATTATTTACAAATTCATATTTTAGATTAATAATTACATTTAACGCGTTTTCCTAAAAAGAATGTTTGTGAAATATTAGCAAAATAAATAGTTCTGTTGCTTAGTCTTATATCTGATCGATTCGTTAGAACATGTAAGAACATTTAAAATAAGAATAAAGCCTTACAGCTTTGTTTATCTATTAAATTTATAGTATATGAGTAACTCCATGTGAAGCTATTCGAAATAAGTTGTACAGTAGCTTATGGTTAATTAATAAAATCTAACACTTTATTTTTAACAAAATATACTTATTAATCATAAGCAAATGTCCCAAAAGCTGTTTGGAATCGACAGAAAAATGTCAATTACAAGTGTCTGAAATCTGTCGCATGGTAAACGTTCAGATTCTTAAAGTAAAGTGATTTTTTGAAGTAAAGGTAGCTTTCAAATAGGTTTCAAAGTTAATTAAGAATTTCTTATTTTACATATAAGTGATTGTTAGGAAATTATTGTACGGAATGCAAAGAAAATTGGAAAATAGTATAGAGTGAACACAGTTTGCCTTTATAGGCACCTTCTCTGGGGTCTCACTTCTCCCACACCTTTATCACTAGATTCAGCTTGAAGAGTAGAGTGCACATGAGGTTTCGAATAGGTGTAGCCCCTCTCGAAATAGGAAAGTATTGACAGTAGACACCTAAGCTTATCTATATATTAGTCGCGTGGACTACTCAGGAGAGTTTTAGGCTTATCAGTAGAGGTTGGATTGTTTCGGGGGAGTTTGGGTTGGGTCAGGTTGGTGCATGCTACAATTCATATAATTTATAATTTTATATAACTACAAATGCAGACTTGTAAGGAGGCAATGGACTTCAACTTAGGGTTATTGCATTCTTGATAAGGGTATACGGTTACTCTTTAAGTTAGATAACATAAAATGCATGTGCATTCAAATTTATTTTCGGATTTTTTTAATTTGAAAAGTTCAACTCAATTGCTTTAGTTTAAAAATATGTTAATAATATTAATTTCGAAGTATCTTATACCGTATTAGTAGTTTTGCATCAAATTATACAATTGTTGATAGAATATTATTTTGGTTAATTATAAATGAATGAAATATTTACCGGCTTCTGCTGGAAGATAAAAAACCAAAATACAAAGAAATGAGATGAGCACTGTTGGCAATATTAGATTCACAGTGTAAAACAATGTCTTTCTCCTTATGGTGAGATAAAATGATATATCGGTTTCAGTTGGTTTGCCTTTGGCCGAGTGATTATAAACGTTAAGATACGCTGGAACTTCCACAATATCCCAGGTACCACTTTTCCAATAATCGGATAAGTCAACCCAATTAAGTTTAGGTTTTAAGGACACTTGGTCACCATTAAATGTCCACGAACCAAACTTCATCACACACTTTTGTTGATCGAATGGAAAATATGTGACATCAATAGTGCACGAACTTTGATAAATTGCTGGCGGAACCCATTGAACGCCACCATTTGGAGATATCAGTACATTCGATTTATATCGAACTTCGTAATTGCCATCAGCACTAAAATCAATTCATTATATAACTTGGCTCAAACTTAGTTATATTTCAATTCAATAAACTTACTTATTAAAAAGAACTATGTCTGGTTTCCATACTTTATCGGGTGGTAATCTAAGAATTGAAATGCCGCCATACTCTGCTTCATCCCAAGTCAGTTGATAATCAACCCAATCCTATTGCAATTAAAATTTTGATTAAAAAATGCTAAGTGTTATTGAAATTATATAAATTCCATTATGCTTTTATGATTAATATTGTTAAATATTAATGTGGTATAATTTTCCAATGCCAATCTAATGCCGCTCAACTTATAGCGTTGTGCTTATATAGTTCAAGCTTTTCAAAGTAAATTTTTTTGCAGTTAGTCTTAAATTGTTTGTTTTAAGTGAAGGCTTCATTTTATAACAAAATTTATATTTCTAAAAATTTGCACTTTTTATGGCTATTAATTTTAGTGCGCAAAATAACATGCTTACTGTAGGAAATTTTATTTCTAATTATTTTTTATACAAATCCATTATTAATTAATAAACTTATTTAATTAAGTGCAACTAAACTTAATACTAAATTTAATTTAACCATAAATTAAACGAACACATTAATGAAACGTTTTAAGTGAATGGAGTTAGACTACAAATCTTACCAATTCCAGCCATACATTAGAGGTCATTATTTGATTTTTTTCATTCTGCATAAAATTGGAAACGAATGTTATATGAAATTTTAGTATGTTATATGAAATAAGATGGGAATACATACAACGTTAATGAGCTGAATGAAAGATAGTTTAAAATCTACGGCCACCGTAGCATTCATAACCTCGACGGGTCTTATTAATTTGTTATAATCTCTAAACAAATTTCTGACTAACCGTTCCTCGTCTTCGGAGCAAATTACTGAATATAGAAATAAATAATATGATGAATTATATATTGGTTATGACAAACATAGCAATCATAGCAATGATGGCAATCATGACAGACATGGCGAATGCAAGATATGATGTGATACGCCATTTTCACAACAATAGTTATATTAACATAATTACTAAGCATTATCTTACCAAATAAGGCCACATTTAATATGAGCGAAATGGTCACAATTATAGTTAAATTGCTAGTATTTGGAATCATGTCAAATAGATTATTATAAGCTAATGTGTTGCACTGTTTGCGATGTTTAATGCACTAAACTATATGGAGTGTATAGCATATACAGTATATACAGAATGTACAGAATATTCTTTATATCAATATTCTATATTGAGCTTCACTTTTGTTCAGTTGTTTGACTAACACTTATTTTAGTAATCAAATTGAAATATAAAACCAATATTTATGAGGAAACATTTTTTAAATTGAGTGCATTTGTCAGTAATTGAGGGAATGTTATATGTTTTGAGTAATGATAAACTAATCAAAGTTAAAGCGTTCAATTGAGCATTGAAGCAAATTGAGATTTCATATAACATGGTATGAATGCGATCACCATATGCTGAACTGCAACTGAGACTGCACTTCAATATCATAGTAATACAGTACTACAGTACTACAGTACAACAGTTACAGCATTACAGTAATGCTATGTAACGCAACATACCATCGCTGTCTAATATCGATTATTTAATTCCAATACAGCATCACTTTCACTGCCATCTCTCATCTAACCATTTCTTTCTAACTCTATTCGAGTCAATGACCGAATCAGATATCTAACACACTGTATTTGATCAAATCAATGCCATAACCATCGTCTAAACATACGTCTGTAGATTTGCAGATATCACTTCACTTTTAGAGATTAAAATAAAAGTAACTAATTATACAATCAAATAATATTTTTAATTAAATTTATAAGCTTAAAATCCAATTATTGTAATATTTCTAAAAAATATCTGAAATAAACTCTACTCCACTTTATTAAAAGATGTAATAACTTTATGATTGATTTTGATCAATAGTTTCTCAGCAAACCGTTCATGTTTTAACCGAAATGCTACTTTCTTGCATGACATGCATGTTTTATTATTTTTTAAACTATTCAGTGAATTTTTATAAAGAATAATAACTAATATATAGTGAGCATCAATAGCCATAGCGTAAAAAAATATTTTCACATTTTCGGTAACAAAATAAGAATCTATGTTCATCTGATTTTCGAGCATTTTTAAATAAGTTTTATAAAATTGATTACATAATTCTATTAACATGTAAGAATTAATAATGCTTTATTTCAAAAAAATCTGAGTGCATTATTATAATAATATTTTGTATTTTATATAATTTGTCATGATATGAGGTTTTTTCAAAAAAATTTCGGGTTTAAATTGGTGACTCGTTACTGACATAATCCAAGTACACATACAGGTCATACGCACCTTTTGTTTGTATGGGCATTGCGTGAACTTGTTAGAGAGCTGAATACAGACTGATCTTAATTTTTTAAAACATTCACTAAAGTACTAATTATAGCAATGTTTTATACAACCTTAAAAATTTTGATTAAAAAAATATTGAAAGAAATGTTTGTATAAAAAAATAACAATTATAGACAACAATAGTTTTTAATATTTTAAGCCAATAAATTCAAATTCACATAACATTCACATTTTTCTTTAGTATATTGAATTAAACTAATAATGGGAATTTAATTAATTATAATTAGAATAAAACTAATCTCATTGTTCGTCCGTTTATTTAATTTATTAAATAAACCAAAGCATCCGAAATAATCGCAGTTTCCTGAAAAGTAAATTTCTACTTAGGCTGTTTAAAAACTGTGCAGTATCAGCAACTTATTATTTTGCCATAAAGTATACGTCTCATGATTAATTTTTTATATTATTAATATAATTTTCCAGTTTAAATTTGATAAATACAATGTAATCTATTTTACATATTACAATCTAAAGCATTTAGTAATCGATCGACAAACACGCCATGCTATTCAAAAGAAGAATGTGTTGTGATGTTGACCATATGTAAGAGAATAAACAGATGTAATGAAATGAATATAATGCATTGGTTGTGTTAGATTGATAGTGAAATTTACCTAAAATGATGTGACACATTAGTAACAAACGAATTGCCGATTATTCATCGCAGTCATACACGCGTTCTCGTTCACAATTTATATTGACAAACGCTATAACAAAACTTCTAGTTAAAACAATAATTCCGCTTTTATCCATACATTTTTACCGTAGGATCAATCGCATAATATCAGCCTAATTGCAATGAGAATTGCCTGATTTTCTAATTCGTTGCTTAGCGTTCCGTGTAATTATTTACATAAAATATTTACAATTTTGTATGGTATGCCCAAAAATAAATATGTATAGTTTCTCCAGACTGAACTATAAATGTTCACCGGTCAGCAATGATTATACACTATTGTATAATTAAACTTTTTGTTGCCAGAGACGATAAAAAATAATAAGTAGGCGGTCATAACCGATTTTTTAAAAACTTTCTTGAAATTATATTTACGAATTCTATTTTAAGATTTTTGAATTTAATTCAAATTGAGAATTACATTAAAACAATTTTTACATTCTTCGATTTTAAATTATTTTTTCTTTTTTTCAATTATATATTAAAATCGACATGAAATCCTTCTATCTGTAGCTTTTGGAGGCACTTTTAATATAAAATATAAACAAATGATATAAAATAATGAAATTTTAAATACAAATAATGCGTCTGAAAAGCGATTACCAGTTAAGCATAACAATAAAGTAGATACGGTATTATTCTGGTTATTATATGGTTTAATAGTAAATTTAAAAATAAATAATTTTTTATATCTGTCTATATTTATATCGGTCTAATAACAGGTATGCAACTAATTTACACCGCAAACTAAAAACGCTGTTCTTAGAAAAAGAATGTCGTTTCATAAACAAAAGATTATTTTAAGCAATTAAAAGTGATAATAGTATAATATCGTTTTCCTCCGTATTATCCCCCCATTTGGAGGATATATGAGGTGGAAAACTGTATAATGTTAATATGAATAAAAACTCACACTTATCGGGTATTGTTATTCAATTAAACAAAGTGTACAAATATGTCGTTTATGTTTTTGTTACATTTCAAATTGTCCCATGAATTTATAAAGTATACAACTTTATTATTTGAAAAGTTGGTTAAATTACATTACGTAGCATTCAAATTATTTTTTCAAAATCAAATTTTCGTGAACTTTTTTACATCAATTTTTCGTATTAAAACTCTGATGCCTCTGATTAAGCGGATTTTCCGGAGATTTCATCCAATCCTTTTTGAGCAATTGTTTCAGCTGTGATAATCTTAAATTAGGATTTTCTTGTTTGAGTCGTGGCATGTTTTCGCTCTCAAATGCCGAATACGCTGCCTTCAATCGTTTCTCCGGATGTCTATCCAATTCCGGTTCTTTCACGCTAAATGTTTTCGCGTACAAATATTTCATTTATTTCCAATGATAATAATTCATATTTTAACTTAAAAATTACCTTAAAAGAGCGATAGCGTCTTCAACATTGCGCGCCGCTTCTTCAGAGTCGATCAGACGATTAACATTTTCTTCAATTGGCGTTTGATTATCGATTATGTTTTTGTTGTCTAATATCGGTTTATTTGATTGCTTTTCGATGAACGTATTGATATCATTACGCGTTATCTTCGCTACCTTTTGCTCATTATTCTTACTAGACTTAAGCGAACTCATCTCTTCATCATATATCGCTTTTAGGTTCGCCTTTTTATCCGATATTTCTTGCTTTTTCTTCTCTTTTTCCTCTTTTCTGTTGATTTTTCGTTGAACATGTTTGTCATCGTCTTTCCAGAACTCGTCTTCCTTTACCTTTTCAGTGAACTCCGCTTTCGCCTGTTTAACCGCATCTTTACGTTGTTTGGCTTCCAACGATTTCGTATTCATTCCTAATTTTTTGGGCATTTTTGTTATTAACAGCGATTAATCAAAAGTAAAATATTTACGCAATCAGTTTGCGTTATTAGTAATCAATGTTTACATAAATTCACACTATTTTTCACATTATAATAGGCACGTGATTAATCGACCAATCATAGCGTACGGTTTCTAACCAATAGTGAAAAACTCAGTTTATATTTAAAGTTCAGTTTATGCTTGAATCACTATATGCTTATTCATTGGTATACATAGCGTTAAGTCGCAGATGAATGTACGCGTTATTTGATATTTAATGTAATAATGATAGCTTTTAAACTGCTTTAATAGCAGTAAAGCTAACAATAACCACAACTATAACAAAACAATAACGTGTTCATTATTCAAATTGCGCACAGATATATAATAAGTAAATGTTTAATAATCAATTCATATCATACTGTTAATCCCAATATTATTGTTATTATAATATATTGTAATTTTGACACATATTATCTTTCTATCATTAAATAAGGCATTATTTTATATTAGTTATAATATCATAAAAATGGACGAAAATGTGATGGATGTGAACGTTTCTCAACAACAAAATCGAATCGATGGCAAACCAGTTAACGAACGCAGAGTTTTAGCGCAAATAGATATGAAATCGCGAAACATTGCTAAAAATGGGAACAAAACGGAGCGTTTCGGACAACAAACGCTGAAAACGAGCAAACTATCCATCTCTAGTGGTACTAATATCGATGTTAAATTAACTAAAACTAGTTGTGTTCAGCAACAGAATGATAAGAAAGGTAGGAATGATAAGCCGGTCTTCCAAATATATAAAGATGTTTCTCAATGTTTGATTAAAACGGAGTGCGATTCGAAAAACGGTACAATTAATTGTGATAATAATAATAAAGTAATAACTGATAGCAATGAGGTAATAGTGAAGCAACAAACAGAACTCATGGTCATCGAAGAGTCTGTTGAGGAGGTAGATATAAGCCAAACAAATATTGAATGCGACGAGTCGTTTATGGCAGTGGAGTCTGAGGACGAGTCGAATAGCGAACAAACCTCTGAAATAGAGTTACGTTTAGTTAGTAATCAATGCAACGCTCTTTTGAATTGCAAGGAATATCGCGAAGAAATACACAATTATTTACTGTTTTACGAACGAAAATTAACTGTGGATCCATTCTATATGGAAAAACAGCCAGAAATTAACTCAAAGATGAGAAGTATTTTGGTTGATTGGATGATTGAGGTGACGGATGAATACAAATTGCTTGACGAAACCTTATTTATAGCAGTCAACTGTATCGATCGATTTCTGTCCATTATGTCAGTATCGCGTCAAAGTTTCCAACTGTTAGGGACCACTGCGTTATTTATAGCGTCAAAGTATGAAGAGATATATCCTCCCGACTTAACCGAATTTGTATACATAACCGATGATTCATATACGAAGAAACAAATACTTAATATGGAGAAACTTGTACTCAAAGCGCTCCAATTTGATATATCGCCGCCAACTATACATTACTTTTTAGAAAAGTTTGCGATTGATTTATGTTTGAGCAAATCGGTCAAACATTTGGCGCAATACCTTTGCTACTTAACTCTATTGGAATGCGAACCGTTCTTGCAATACTATGCCAGCGAAATAGCTATTTGCGCCATTCTATTGTCCGTTCATACTCTCGGTTGTCAACAACTAATTACCGGCGAATTTATGGAGCGATCAACTATTTTTCAGAGCAAACTAAACACGGAAGGCGTCAAAGATTTACTAAAAGACCGGCAATCGTGCATCGAAGCGCTTCATAAAATGCAACATTTCGCTAACACTCATCCGCAACAATCAATTCAACAAAAATACGCCATCAAAAAGTAGGCTTTAAAATTCATAGATTTATTGTTGCGCTAATACTGATTATAATAAAATATTGATTATTTCAAAAATGTAAGATTAGATTTACCCGTAATAAGCTTATGCT
This sequence comes from Phthiracarus laevigatus, assembly GCA_034700185.1. NCBI lineage: Eukaryota > Metazoa > Arthropoda > Arachnida > Sarcoptiformes > Phthiracaridae > Phthiracarus > Phthiracarus laevigatus. The sequence continues at coordinate 27,325 of JAQIXJ010000431.1, forward strand.
TTGCTCAAAAATTGCAGTGATAATAGAATTAAATCTTAGTTTCAATTATGGCTTAACCATAACGTAAACTATTTAATCAATATTCTAAATATTAGTTATTATTTCGCATTTACCGTAATTAATCAAACAAATTCACTTTCAGATACAGCAACGCGTCAATGGTCAAAGCGATGCCCAAAACGCCGAAAATTTATTAATTTTTAAATACTTAATTTTGAATCAAACTCTTAACTATTTTTTAGACTGATTTTTGCATTTGAATGAAAATTGTGTTCATACCGTAACTTCAATTGTGATAAAATGCACGATTATTTCAAAAAATTTTAATCTTTTTTTTAAATAAAAATCAACAGCATTTATACTTAAACTCATTTATATAAAAAATATCAACGGATTTTTATTTATAATTCTTTTCATACAAAAATTAAATTCCGAAGGAATCACAATTTAATAGCTTTTATCTGCTTATACACACAAAAAATAATATATGAAGAAATTTTAGATATTGAAAAATAAGTAAAATTTAGTAACATTTGTTTTAATGTACGCTTCTTTAAAACTTAAGAAAACAAAATTTTTATTCAATAAACTTGACTTACTATTTATCGTTATAATAAAATCTTTTATGTAGAAAACAGTTTGTACGGTAATGAGGTTGTGTTTATTTAAAAACTGTTTAATGCTTAGAATAATCCAATGCAGTTTCAACGTCAGCGTAACAAATCATTTTTGTTTTTAGAACTTGAATTGCATTTAAACGATGGATTTAATCCTTTTTTAAACATATTCATTCGCATTATACCGTTTACGTAAGTGTCAACCAATAAATTTATTAAAATTTCTTTGACTTTCTATCTCGCGATGATTTTTCATTTTGACGATATTTTTTTCGCTTACTGTCCTTTTCTTTCTTAATGTTTATATTAATTTCAATAATTTGTTTGGTTTCATTGTTGACAGGTTTGGGAGCGCATCCTTCTTCGTATAATTGTTTGGTAATGGAATCGGTATCATCTTTAAGCTTCGGTAACCTATAGTTAGCGACGTGATCGACACGAATAACGCGGTTTAATAGTTTGATGCCATTAAAATTATCGACAGCTAATATAGTGCTTCTCTGGTCGCCATAACACAAAAAACAAAACCCCTTTGACTTTCCAGAGTCTCCGTCGCGAACTAAGTTAATGTTAACGATTTCTCCGTATTGAGAGAACACCGCTATTATGTCGCCTTCGCTTAAATCGTAGTTTAAGCCACCGATGAATACCCACGCGCTATCCTTATACATATTATGCCACGAATTCTTCTGATCGATTCCCAACGATATTTCTCGTTCGTTTAATTTCGTGATATTTTTCACGTTACTATTAGATAAATGCAGATTAAATCAATTAATCGTATACGTGAATAGTATGCGGCAATACTTACGTTAATGGATTCATGGTTTATATCTATTATTTTATTTAATCTATTTATATTGATTATGGGCGAAATGTGGTGAAAAACGTTTAAATAAATAACCCTTTAATCATTAATGATGTAATGCACAAACTCTAGTAAATACTGTTTCAACGATAAAACGTTTTAGTTCACAAATAAATGACGTTTCATTTTTAATTATTATTTCGAAAATACGATAACTCAAAATTCATAATAATTATAAATCACTTTTATTTATTTATTTATTTTTTGATCAACCGTTATTGTTAAAATAAAGTTTTATTCCACATATTTATTATATTAATAAAGGGATTTGAAATTTTTGTATAACCAAAACTAATTTTTGATTTAGTTTATATAATTTTTAACTAATTATTCTTATGTTTTTTTTAAATTTATTCTTACGATTAGTAAAAGATTTTGAACTAGTTTTTCTTCCAATTTAAAGCCCTATTTATTATAATTTATAAGGAAAGAGCAATTTTAACTAATAATTTTAAGTGTGATTATGATTATGATGATTATGTGATTTGAAAGTATTTGATTTTAATTTGATCATATTATTGCTAAAATGATTGTTTACATGGTTAGCCAATATTAATTTGAAAATATATAAAAACGGAAACACTAAAACCCGTTTGTGTTTGTACGTAATTGATTATTTGACTGTAACACTAATACAGTATAGATGTAGTATTAGTTGTTTAGCATAGATTTTAGGCATACTTTGTTTGACATGTGAGGAATTTACGGAATGTTCATAAATGGAGTGGCAATTATTTACACTGTTTTTTATTGAAAGATAACACTAAACAATATTTAGTTAACAGAGCATAATATGGTAAAAGTAGCTTTAAAGTCGGTTTTACGCAATTTTCTCAACCATTTCGAAACATTAGAAACAATTCATAACGAAAATTCGTCACTCGATGAAGATCTTTATCAAAAAGAGTTTCAATCGCTCAAAGAATTAACCGAAACTCTGAAAACTGATCCCAACTGTAGTTCACTCGAAGGAGAGAGAGATGTGAACAAAAGGAAGAACAGATATAAGGATATATTACCATGTATTTGATTAATATAATATGAGCTTAACGATTATATCATGAAATTATTTACGAAACTGATTTGTTATCGCAGATGATCGAAGTCGAGTGATATTATCCGAATATCCAGGAGTTCCAGGTTCTGATTACATAAATGCCAATTATGTTCGCGGCTCAGCCGCCTCTTCAAGAGCTTATATCGCATCGCAAGGACCACTTCCTAACACTGTGGTCGACTTCTGGCGAATGATATGGGAGTGCGATGTAACTGTTATTGTTATGGCGTGTAATGAAAGAGAGGCTGGAAAGTATAAATGCGAATCGTATTGGCCTCAAGACAATGAACACGAACAACAGTATGGAAATATTAGTGGTAATACCATTAACATTGCTCTATCGCATCATTTCTTAAATATGATTATTTTATTTATTACTTTTAGTTGAATTAGTCAAATGGAGACAAGTTTGTCCAGACTTTTTAGTTCGTACATTAAAAGTGAAATCAGACAACAATGAGCGAATAGTTTGTCAATTTCATTACCAGTCATGGCCCGATCATGGCGTCCCAACATCTGTTCATCCGATATTAGAGTTAGTGAGACTTATGCGTGACGTTCAAACGTCTGAAGCGCGACCAATACTCGTTCATTGTAGTGCTGGTTGCGGTCGAACCGGAACTATTTGTAGCATCGATTATGTTTGGGCTTTATTGAGAACTGGAAAGTTAAGAGACGGTGAATACTTGTTAACTAATATATATTGTGCCATTGTTTTAAGTTTTAATTGTCATTTTTGTGTTAGATTTCAGTTTATTCACTATAATAAGTGAAATGAGGAAACAACGGATAGCTATGGTTCAAACACTGGAACAATATATGCTGTGTTATAAAGCTGTGGCAACACTATTCGAGCAACAATTAAAAATGATAGACACACACACTTATGAAAATATAGACGAAGATGGAGAACCTATTTTTATTAAAGAATTTATAGATAATGATAATTATTCGAGTTTAACTAGTAGTTTAGAAAGTGAAGACATGCATAGGAAGAACAAAAAAGAGAAAAGTGATGTTTTATCAAAAGTGCAAAACTTTACTAAACATTCAAATATTTCAAATAATAATAGTTTTATACCAGCGAACACTCAGCGCCATTGCGATGAAGTGAGACACGAAAAATTGGTGGGAAAGGCAACAGTTATTCGTCGTCCAAGCATTGCCAAACTTAAAGCCATATTCGAAACTCAGGCACAAGTTCTATTAGATCCACCTTTAGTGCGGTCTAAATCTACTATTAGTAATCTACAGAGAAGTCATAGTATTAAAGAAATGCCAAGAAATTTTCGTTCGATGGTTGAATCAAATTGTAATGAATTTTACCAAAATAGCAATGAACCAATATATGGTGGACAACAGATCAAATATGAAACAAATAATTCAAACACTGAATCTAGCGATGATGATTCCCACTTATATGTAGAATATTCAGCGCCGTCGCGAAACAGCGATACTTCCGTTCAATTTAATCAAAATAAAAAGCATAATGAATCGCCATTTAATTCACACATGTATTCACAAATGAGTGATGAAAAGTATTATTCCATAAATCAACAGCATTCGCACTCACACCAACACATGCAACAGCAACATACGCGCGCAAACCACATGCAAATGCTTCAACAATTACAACACATACCACAACCTCCTCCAAAGCCTCCGCGAACGTATCAGCATGTCGTACGAGATTCACCAGCAAATTATGTGCCAAATTCTTCTGATGGTAGGCTTTTAGTTTCCGTTGCATTACCACGACGTCAGCCTAATATTGGCTCAAATGTAGATAACAGGCAAAACGAATTGGGAAGAAGATGTAATATATCTTCGCCTAATTTAGTTTCAGATTCCTTGATAGTTAATAATAATAATAATAATAATATGGAACAATGTAGTAATTATAACAATTCTAAAATGATTAACTTATCTAATACTAATATTTACGAATCAGTTTTACCCAATTTCTCAAACCGTAACTTAAGTCAACACGAAAACAATTATTCAGCACAATATATAGATGTAATGAAACTTAGAAATGGCGAGATTAATGGCGGAGCAATGCAGCCACAAACGCTACCACAACAACAACAACAACAACAACAACAACAACAACAACAGCAACAACAACAACAACAACAACAACAACAACTGCAACCACAACCGCCTCTTTATAACACGATTTACTGTCGTCCAGGTTTTTTGACTGTTCCTAATGTTCGTCACGTTCCACTTACAACTAACCAAATGCAGTGCACATTCACCGCTGCATACAAACCAAATAATTATGAAAATATTTACACTTCGCTTAATAACTCGAACGAAACTCGCATTAAGGATAAGAATAAAGTTAAAAGCTTGAATAATAGTGATAAAATGCCTTCAAACTGTTATAATGCTAGTGAACATTCATCTAATCATTCTAAACCAGATAAAGACAGAAAGGAAACCAATTCGAGTTCAGTATCGAAATCTAATCAAAAGACTGAAACTAATAAGAATATGGCCGCACATTCTAGTTCATTGTACTCTGAATCCAATTCAGGAAAGTTTACGAAGTTTACCAATGCGTTTAAGGGATTTCGCTTCAAATCCACCAAAAATAAAAGCAAAATTAATCCTAACGCTAATAATACGACTGCTCAAACTAATAGCAACGGTATCTATATTTTATACATTAGTAAATGTCTATTTTTATAGTTATTTAATATATTTTATTAAATTTTAGGCACAACTATATCACGTCCGCCACATTCTCACCGATTTTCTCCGCCAACACAATGGACACAAGTATAGCAAACTTTTAAGATATTTTTTTAGCTAAAATTAGTAATATAACATAATGTATAATATTATTAAAAATAATAAATAACTGTTATTAATTTTTTACATAATATTGTTTCAATGTTACGTAATGATACTAAATGTGAACTCAATTTAATTGAGATTGGCATACAATTGTGATGAAGTATTGATTGATTTAATTTTGGTTCGCGCGTCAAATTTTTATGTTAGGATCATATAATTAAATGTATACGCTTAATGTTTTACTACGTATACTTCCGATCATCCACTCTATACGATGTTACTGTAAATGTTTTTTTTCTATGCAATTTATTCGTATCGAAATGAGTGTCCATAAATTTGCGATTCTGTTACAAAAAAAAGTATCCACTTTAGAAAATTCATCATTTTATTCTAAACTAAAATCGTCGCGTTATGGTAGGTTTGGATCAGTGTTGCACGGAATCAAAGTTTTTCCGTAGCTTTGATGGTGTTTAAAACATTAAAAAATGATTTATTGGTTGGCGTAACCAATTCGTAGTGTATTCAATATAAAACTGCACACGCAGTCGCCTAAAAATCCGTCCAACATTGGTTTGGATAGGTTTTATAGGTGTGGATAAGTTTTGGTTACTATTGTTAGGTATTGGTGTTTGGGTAAGCATTTTTTAGCTCACTTTGTAAAAGTGGCAAAATAGGGCTTAAAATGGGTCAAAAATGACTAAAAAATAGGGGGAAATTGGTTAAAACTGACAATATCAGGTCAAAAATGGTTAACATACGGCAAATATGAGTAAATTTGGGTGTCATGCGTCTTACTGATTATACTAAATTAAGTTATGACATGATCCTAATAGTTTCTATAAAATCAGTTTTAATGTTAACTCATCGACAGATAAACTAAGAGTCACTAAGAATATCCAATACATTCACTGATGTACTTTTTTAACATTGTTTTAAAGCCTATTAAAAGTTTTAGCGAAACAATAATAATTAAAAGTTTTGTTCGTTTAAAAATAAAATTACAAAAATTCTAATCTACAATAATATAATAATAAAAAGAAATGCAGATATTTATAATTTGAATTCACTACTTTTAACAATTTGAAATAATTAAAAAACCGTTATTTGCTGAATTTGATTAAAAATGAATAATTGTTGAAATCGCGAGTGATGTGAAATAAGTGGTTTGAAAATTTGTAATAAACAGTACAAAATGAATTCATTAAGACTTAAAACCAAAACCGGAGTTATGACCTTATATAATATACCGGAAATAATGTTGTAAAAAGTTTAAGCATAACAATATAGTCAGAAAGTTTAAAACCGTTGAAAAGTTTTTAACAATAATAGTATAATACTAGTATTGCGCACGAATTCATTATTTTAAAATAGAACAAAAGGTTCAGTTCTTTTACAAATTTAACAAAAAGTTTGGAATATTAATAAGTTAACAAAAAAAATCTTAGTGGCTGATATATAGTTTGCGGACTCCAACAATGTTCAATAAATTATTTTGTTTAAAAAATATTAAAAATAAGTTTAATTGTTAAAACGAGCATAAACTATAAATAGATAAAATGAATAATTAGTTATAAACTGTGAAAGTAAATCAATGTTTTTAGACAAATAGAATCTTTTCCACATATATTACCAAATATGCAAATAAAGTTTATCGGCTGGTATACCACCGCCCTTGCATTTTTAAGTGCTCTCCATTGGGATTCAATTTTTTGGGTATTAGCTCCAGTAATTGAGTCCACAAAATTTTTAGATTGGTTTACTGTTTTGTGAAAATAACCATACTTTTCGAGTCCATTATAACCTTGCCAGCAATCCGTTATAATTACAGTACCTTTCGCTACATGTTTTTCAAATAAATTAATTAGTGTAGAAATGTTGCGCAAATTGTTGTCACAAAAGTTTAGCCGCAAATCATTTGTATTTTCATCGATAAAACAGAGAAGCCATTCACCCTCAACTAGCCTTCCTTTATTATATTTCCGCTTTCCAATTTTGGTTTCGTCAATTTGGACAACATGTCCAGGTCCACCGATTAAACCTTGGTTATCAAAAAGTTTGTCTAATGCTGCTAAACATATTTCCCGACAATAGTTCATCCAATCTAAAGAATTAAAACTTTTTTATGTCATTTTTGATAAGTTTAGGTTAGGTTTAGAGCGATTTGGTTAGGTTAGGTTAGGTTAGGTTAGGGTAGGTTAGGTTAGGTTAGGTTAGGTTAGGT